>JAUZNJ010084530.1:0-18662 GCA_034780135.1 Jordanella pulchra
TCAGCCTTCGACTGAACTCAGTGGATCAAACATACAACAATGTATAGGAGGAAAACCGGCAAGACAATAAAAAAAAAACAAACTTAGCTCTAAACTGTCAGGAAACTGGCTAACCGATTAAAAAACAAAGTCCATCATCTGCTTTTATAAAGCCCTGTGAAGTAGGTTCTATGTGCATTAGAAATATCGCTGTAATACTAACTTGATAAATAGTGACACAGTGAATGGTTTATTGTGGCACTTTTGGCTCACCATAGTTCCTGTATTATCTGTACATGTAAAAAGTTTTTAGTTTGCTCCGACACCATCACCTGTTGTAGAATCTGATGTTTCAGCGGTCTGCTTTGCCTGTGGGATAAGGTAAGGTAGAGAGATGAGTTATGTAATAATTTACGACACAGCGAACTGACGCTGACCTTTCATTCTGCTCTGGTCGCCCTTGTTGCACCTGCAGGCCAGGTTTGTTTTAAATGACGTCAAATAGTCTAAAACCAGATTTTCAGGGACAAAATGAGAAGAAAGTGTTTTCGCCCTCCTGTTTGTAAGACATTTCTTGCAGTGAAAGCAGAAATCAGAGGAGCACCATGATGAGTTTTGTTTCAGCCTCATCAGCCACATCCTCAGCCGGTAACTTCCTGTAAAGGGGGAGCGGGAGGTGCTCTTATCACTCTCCATCACTTCCACTCAGTGTTAATGTTCACACTCTCCCACTCTCCTCCGGCCCTCCTCGGCCTCTTACCTCGCCTCTCTCTCTCCCTCCCACTGAACCCTTCCTTTCATGTCTCCCCCCTCTCTCTCTGATTTGTAAAGCCGTAGGATATGTGGGAATGGTGCAACAGCGGTGCCGGGGTTATCAGGTGAGGGCATCTCGTTCGAGAACTTACTTAAATCTGTCTCTGCCTCTCCCGTGCTTGCATCTAAGTGATGGTGGCGATAACTGCTTTTGTCCAGCCCTGGAATGCAGTTGAGTGGATAATGAATAACAGCCTCTAACACCCTTTAGCCCCCAAGTGTTTGTCCGCGCATGTCGTTTGACAAAGATGTTTACCTCACCTGTGGTTTATTTAGTGTTTTTTTATTTTTATTTTTTGCCTTCCACCCTCTTTTTGTGGTTGTGTCTGACTAAAAAAACTCCTGCTGGATTCGATAAAGGTCTGCTTTTCCTTTACTTCCAAATTCAAAGCTGTAGGAGGGACAGCCAGGCTCACCTGTCCGCAGCTCTTGCACCAACAGTTGAAATGTTGGAAAAAGCATGATTGATGTCTTGCATGCTCATTAGAATAATCACATCGCTTTAAGAGGATTAATCAGGAGGTAAAACAGAACAAATCATTCAGCTCCATTACCAGAAATTAGGTGAAGCTCTCCATTGCCAAATTAGCATTACGTAATGAACTATTTGTTTTCATCACAGTTTAGTGGTTGCAGACATGCACTGTTACTGGGAGTGAACAAACTACTGTACTTTGGGGTTTTACTTTCAGTGTTGTGACGAACAGTAAAAAACTATTAATACCCACACCCTTTAGTCTTCATATGTTCAATATATTGCAGGCGACCCCTGAATAAGGGAGCAGTCGAAAGGACTCATCATCAGTTTGTACATCTGCCTTTAAATATGCTATTTTGTTTTTGTTTGTTTTCACTTAAGGTCTTCTATACGGTGAACATTTGCTAATGTTTCCAGGATTGTGCCTTGTTTAGTTTCGGTCATCTTCCCATCATCATTGACTTTTATTTTACCTGCTGAAGGAAAGCTTCCCCACAGCATTGTTCCCCCTTACGGATGTGGGGCCGGTCTCTTTGGGGGGGTGTCGTCTGGTCAGAAGTGACCAGACAACACTTTTCCACATATTTTATGTCTCCTCTTCACGGCTGGTGGCAAATTTAAAAAAGTACTTCTTATGATTTTCCTTAGATAACGCTTTTCATTTTGTGGCTCTTAATAAAGGCAGATTTGTGGTAGACAACAGACATTGCTGTTTAACGTTGTCCTTGCCAGTTTATGTGTACAGGGTTTTTATTTTTTTGGTAAGTTTACAGTTGTACCATCCTGGTTACACTTTTGGATGGTAGGCTAGAAAGCACTCATTTTAATATTCATGCTTCATAACTTCAACACTTGAGCTGTTTTAGGGCAGTTTTCCAGTAAAAGGTGTTTGAGTGGTTGTACCTGTTGCTTCATGCTGCCAGTCAGCTGGATGAACAACGGAAGAATATGAGACAAATAAAATGACTTTTTTTTTAAAATACTCTAATGTATACTGCTTGAGTGAACTGAGTTTCCAAATCAGTACATTAGGGGATCCCAAACACTACCATGGCCACATGTATAAAATCCACCACCTTTGAATGAGTCCTTGATAGGGCTTGGAGTTCTTCCATCTTGTTTCCTAAAGATCTCACATTGCCCATGATGATTGATGGAAGAGATGGTTTAAATTTCTATTTCCTATTTCTCCTTGCTCCTGCTCGACATCCCCGATGCCTCCTTTTCAACTCAGCTGGTACTTGCGGAAGAATTGGATGCATTATTTCAGATTTAGGGCTAGCAGAGCTACTTCAACATGCAGCCACCTTTAAACATCACAATTCTAGAATTTGTTACACAGTTCTTTGCAGTCAAGTGTCATGCTGTTCTTTCTTGTGATCCAGTCAATGACTTCGTGTTTGGCTGGCACTTGGAGATCTGCATTGTGTCAAGTGTTAAGTTTAATGCAGAGTGGACTATAATATTGGGCTGCTTTTCATGTTACTAATTACACATATCCAGATACTTATTGTTATTCTTACCATTCCAACATGATGATTTACCGTTGTACGAAGCAAGGTCCATAAATACAGTTGACTGGGCTGTGCAGATACAGTACATATCCCAACCCGATAGAAGCACATTGGGTATAAATATGAGCAAAGACTTGCGAGCGTATCTTCATATACAAAACCAGTGTCTGGAAAAAAGAATATAAAATGCTCAAAAATTTCTATAAACACGATCTAAAACTTTCTTGAAAGTCTTAATTATGGTGAAAAAGGGTAGGCCACTACCTAGGTAGTACCACCGATCACTGTTTTAAAACTACAGTTTATGAGTTAAAAGCAGCGTGTGCTAAACAGCTGACTCTAGGCTCCACCGCAGCAGATAACCCCACTAACTAACCAGCTAACATCAGTCTGTTATACTTGTGTTACTCTTGCCT
The DNA here is from genome assembly GCA_034780135.1 of Jordanella pulchra. Taxonomy (NCBI): domain Eukaryota; kingdom Metazoa; phylum Chordata; class Actinopteri; order Cyprinodontiformes; family Cyprinodontidae; genus Jordanella; species Jordanella pulchra. The sequence continues at coordinate 3,201 of JAUZNJ010084530.1, forward strand.
AAGCCAATGATCTACTGTATTCAGTGCCTCTAGAGTTACCAAAGGGTTGTCTGGCTGCTTTTCTGATTAATGTGTTGGTAAATTTGTCAACTGTCGTCTTTTGATCTATAGATAACAGACTAGGCAGAGCTCTCTGATCTTTAAAGCCTAGGATATCCTTTTATAACCTAACACTGCTTTAAACTTCTCCAGTCAGTTTTCTGATTTGTCGGGGGTTTTCTTTGGTTTTCATTATGCTGTTGTTTTTTTTAATGTTCTCCAACAAACCTCAGAGGCCTTTACAGAAAAACTGGATTTATATTTCCATAAAATTACATACATGTGGACTTTATTTAAAAAGGTGGTTATTATAAAGACAATTGGTTGTAGTTTTATATAGTAGATTTAGAAAACCATGTATACATTTCTTTGCTGTTTAAATCAATGCTCCACTTTGTGCTTGAGTATCTTAATTCCAAAGAAAATACAAAAAGGTATTTTGTTTTTAGAATAATGTGGTGAAGAGAGAAGTGTAATTACGTGTTTTACTATAGGTTGTCATTCACATCATATTTTGAATACACTTACAGTAAACCAGTCGGTTCAGCTTTCCTGGCTGACTCATTGTTCCTGCGGCTCACGGCCCACCAGAGGGAATTCGCCCTCAGTCCGTCCCCCCTGGGGAAGTCATAAGCAACTGTTGAAGAGAGGGCGGTTGGGTCAGAGTTTCCAGTCAATCTGGCTATGTTCACCTTCACTTCAAAGTGCTTAGTGTTATAAGTCACTGTTAATTAATTTGATGGCTCTTGCAGAGCCGCCTTCGCGTCTCCCGAATGTTACAGAATGAAAAAGGGGCGTTGCGTTTTACACATTGTGCAGATGCAGTCGGTGTTTCTTCTCTCAAAGATGTTGGGAATTTGTTGGAGACGATGTTTTACACTCTTATGTAATTTGATGTAATATGTTCAGGATTTCTACTGACACAACGTTTGTAGTTTCTTTCAGAGTTAGAAGCATGTTGCACCATGCTTACTGTTACTGTTATCAAAGATGCTGGTCCAATAGATCAGAGGTCACAGTTACCGTCATGCAGGAGCCTTTTTTTTGTAATGCCTTCAGACACCCTTGTGGAAACTTCTGGCCCCTTCATTAATTACTCTGTGTCTCTGACTGCAACAATTACCGTCATGCAGGGCTTGTTTGGTGGAGCTGCGGGTTCACTGGTTAATGAGTGGGTCATTGCGTGCTATTTGGAACCAAACCGAGTAGCTGAGTCAAAAACAGGAATTTGGCTTTTGAGGTAGGCGTGATATTCCTGAAAGTCAAAGTTCCTGGACTGGACATAGCTCACTTTATGTTGTCTATCCATATGACTGTAAACTCAGATGTTTCTAGCTCCTGTAAACTGGGTGTTGTTTTAGTTAGTCTGCTCACTGCTTCTTATAAAATATTCATATCACATTGTATGCAGCTATTGCTTTGCAGCAAAGAAAATAAGATTCACATTTTATTTGCAGTTGTATAATAAAGCCTCCTAGGTAAAAAAACAAACAAACAAAACATTGAATTACTTCCACCAATTGCTGTAATATAGTCCAATCTATGCTTATTTCAGATGTGTGAAGTGAAAGAAAACAAACATTGTTTCTCCTGCTGTATCACTGACAAAACTAGTCTGTTTGGCTTTCCTTCTATTTTGTATTTTTCTGGAGCAACAAATTTTTTGTAAACCTCAGTGGTGGGATTATATAGCAACAGTTAATAAAAGCACTTAATATTTCCTGATGAAGGACTCTCTTTTGAACCTTGTAAGACTGAATCAGCCATCTGATCACTTTATTAGAAGTCGAATGGCTAAGATTTTCTCAATTTTTTCATGCTTTCTAATACATGGCACGGTGTTGGTTGGAGAGATTCTCCTCTGCATTTAATGGGGTCTTTCCTAGAAAGACACACTCAGTTGCATATGGAAAGTATGCCCCTCTAAATCAGAGTGGAATAACTCACGATTTAAGTTTTATTTGATGTCTTAACAGAGTAGTTTTGTAAACTAATAAAAGAGAATTTTTCTCAGCTTCAAAAATTTTTAGAACATTTGTAGATTTAAATATCAAATACAACAATGTTTTTATTTGTGTATGTGGATGTTTTTATTTACTAAAAATCGATCCAATATTATCTTAGCTTATTTATAAATAAGTGATTAACATGCGTTTGAATAATTTATCCACCTTGATTAATCAGTTTTTAGTCCAGGTTAACTGATCACAGACCACTCCCATAACTGAATACTACCTGAGTGTAGAGGATTTGAGAAAAAAACATTAACCTTTAACAGACTACAGAACTAATTGTTAGCCTTTTGGACTTCAGAAAACTTATCTCCAAATGGAGATTATATAGAACATTACTGACTGTTTCTGTTTCCTTAGAAATTGTTATTTATTATTACATAGGAGTGGGTCTCACATTTCTGCGACAGACCGATCTTTGTACTACGGCAGCACAGAGCTGACAAACTAGTGGCTGCGGAGATCACCATTGCTGCCGCAAGTTAGACCTTAATAAAATCTATGAACTACACAGACTAATAAAATACTACTCATAAAAAAATCTTTGTGAACAAACCTCGTCATCACTTGACAAGAAAGATGATGTAGATGTTGCAGAAGCCATTTTGTACCTTGACAGCATCCGTAATTTCGGAAGGAGAGAAGCGGTTTCTGCTGCTGCAATCTGATCATTAGATGTCAGTGGAAATTACACACTGCAGCTTCAAAGTTCCTCTGTATGATAAGAAAAGAACCCAGAACACTTAATCCTTACAAACCCTATGTCAGTACAAGTAGCATTTATAGACGTGTCTTTAGGTCAAAACCGCTGCAGACCACAGAGAATACAAAGGCCAGTTTCAAATCTGCTTTAGAAAATCATTCATTTGGTCACCAGTCTCTACTACGTCTGTCATCATAGGTTATATTTAATTTTTTCATGACTACATCTTAGTAGCCTTAAATTCTAAGACTGAGTAGTTCAGTTTTGCTCTGCCTTTTTTTCTCAATCTTCCTCCAAGACCCGCTGGAAATTGTCCTAAAGATTTCCAAACTTCAAGTACAACGTTTCACCTGGGACCCCCAATAAGGCAGAATTACGAGTTGGAAAGTTAAAGCAACAGGATTATATTGTTCTTCCATATTCAAGATGGCCGCTACTCACATCAACTGTAGTTAGGTTAACTTGTTTAGCTCATGAACAGTGTTTTTGTCATTGTATTTGTGGCTGTAGTGATCATATACAAACAATGAAGAATACAAGCGTCCAAAAAGGGCAAACTGGAACCCTATTCTGTTTAGATTATTTCTCTCTGAATTCCCAGGTCTTATGCTAGTCAAACGTAGAATTAGCTTAAACCCAATAGGTAGCGTAGGCTGAGATCTGATAGCTTTGCAGCTTCTGAGATATTTTACAAGGGCTCACTTGAAAATATTCTGATTTCAGTGTTAGTGTAAGAAATATGTTCCTCCAGAATAATCTTTTAAAAAACAAAATCTACTGAAATCAAAAGGATAGTGGAAGGTATAAGTAAATACTTGGGATACGATATTTTGATAAATTTAGCAAGTTTATTGTCGACACTTATCAGAAAATAAGTGTTAAAAACCAAACGATTGTTCAAAGCAATTAGATTTTTTTGTCATAGTTAAATGATTTGATGTGATGCGACATGCCCGTTCAAACTGCAGCTTTGAACACCAAAGAGTAAAACAACTGTCTGACCTCTGGCATGGTAGGTGTCGACTGGATTGAACTCTGGTTGGTGTTGTTTTACAGGACTCGCTTTAAAATTGGCCTACATTCTTCACATTCTGGTACAACATGTAGTAGGCTTTTAAGACCCGATTAGTACAGCCGTTGAGTGTGAATCTAGACATTTTGCATTCCCAAAGCTTGGCTGATCTGGCATTATGACTTTTCTTTACATTTGTTTGTTTTTAATAATAGATCCGAAATACTCCGCTACTTACCTTAAAACTTTTGGATAATGGAAATGTCATATTTGCAATGAACTTAAGTCTTGGGTAACTACAACCTTCTTGCATTGAATTAGGTTTTTCTATTGTGCAATGCCATAATACCAGAGCAGGTTGTCCACCAGAGACACAGCTAAGTATTACATGGCTATTTTGGAATTAAAAGAAAAGCCTTTTAAGTTTGCTCCACTTGGCAAACTTGCTCAAAAGTGCACTTAGAAACACATTATGCTGCTGTGAAACAAATAATCAAACATTTCAGCAAGGTAAGCACTTTGCACATGACCTTTTGTGTATAAATGCTTGATTTACACCCTCTGAGCCTGATCTGCTGCCCTTTCATGTCAGCTACAATATGAATCAATTAGTTGCTTACAGCATTGTTGATATATCCTCAGTTTAAGGGACATTTCACGGAAGCAGTTATAGTTGTTTCATGCAGTCAAAACAGAAAAGAAATTGCCTAAAGTGCTAAAATACGTAGATTAGGTAAAAATTAAAGACTTTTCATTAACATGACACTGCTGTATCATTCTGCTACGACGTGCCTGCAGGCTCATTAGTGACTCATGTCACGTCCAGTAGCCTCTTATGATGGTCGCTCCTGAAGAACAGCTTGTGTAGTTCTGTGTTGTGCATGTAGTTAAGGAGCCAAGCCAGCCTTCAGCCCAGGTTGCCTAGGTTCTGTCGCCATGCACCACGGTGGAAAATTGTTATTATGCAATTCAGAAAGCAGCCTCCCCCACAATGCTTTTATGAAGCCGTTTCCCGCATCATAGATCACACCAAACATCTACATATCCTAATTTTTTTTCTTTTGTAAACAGATTATTTAGACTTTATAACTGATGTTTTCAGAAAGCTCTAAAACACCAAGAAACTCTTCCTGCAAAGAGGAAAGAACAGGACTGTATTTACTAACACAAATTAATCTGCCTTAAGAGAGTATTAACTCCATTCAAACTTACTTTATCACGTAACAGCCACAATCTTTAATAAACTTTGTTGTGATCTTTATGTGAAGATCTAACTCAATGTACTTGTAAAGAGGAAGGAAAATGGTTACATGAATTTCCACTCATTTATAGAAAAATAATCTGAAAAGTGTGGCTTGCATTAGTATCAATCCTCATTTACTCTGATAACCCTAAATAAAATTTCAGAGCTACTTATTAGTCGATAAAGGACATCATTAGAAGGACATGGCTGTCTACCTAAACAAATTAGGGATGTTTAATGAGAAGCAGCCAAGAGGCCCATGTTAACTCTGGAAGGGAAGCAGAGATCTACAGCTAAGGTGGGGTATTTTGTTGATAGTACAACTATTTATTTTTAATTTCACGGATATAACCAGAAAGCCAGGGGAGTTCCCTTAGCAGTTTAACACAATTAATTTGAATGAGAATGTGCCAAATGTGTTGGAAGACTACACTAAGAATGCTTCATCATAGTGAAACATGGTGGTGAATGTATCATGGGGTGGGGTTGCTATTCTTCATTCAGCCAAACAGGGAAAGTTTCCAGAAGAAAACCTAATAAAGGCTTTTCTCAACATGAGACAAGGGTGGAGTTTCATCACCTCCCAGCAGGACAACAGCCCTAAATATGCAGTCAGAGCTGCCGAGGAAAGTATTTATACATGTTAAAACGGTCCAGTCAAAGTCCAGGTTAAAATCCAATTAAAAATTCATGGTAAGTCTTTGAAATAGCTTTCCATTAAGAAAACTCTTCATTCAGTCTAACTGAGCTTGAACTGTGTTGAAACAAATAATTACATTAAGTCTACATATGTAAGCTGGTAGAGCCATGCATGTATTCCCAAACACTTAAAGCCGAAACTTCTGCAAAACACAGTTCTACATTCAGTGGAAATGTACACACAAACCAGTTTTTTTCCTAATGTTTTCTCATAAGTTGTTAGTTTCACTGTACAATAAAACACACTTTGGTGTGTTTATACATAATATTAAAACAAAATCTACTGAATTCAATGGTTGTAAGATTTAAAGGTCATGAGAAGCTTCACAAGGTGGCTCTGTACAAGTACCACTTATCAATGCAAAATTTGTTTTTCAAAATTAATTTGGATAGGTCCCATCATAAACTCAAATACCTTATTATGTTGCAAGCTTTTTACTTGACTTACTGAGGTTCACACAGTGAAGGAATGCACTAAAGCATCATAACTGCGGTTCTCAGATAAAAACTGTTCTGTGAATTAAATGCGATATCTCTTTAGCAAAGATCCTTGATTCATATTTTCACATAAAAAGTGATTCATTATGTGTTTGGCAAGAGGAAATGTTTGTTTTGTCTGTGCTTATGTCTTTAAGATTTTATCAGGGTAATTAAGGGTTTGAACATTACATCACTCATCTGACATGAACGGAAATTACTGCTGTTACTGTTGCTGCCCTGTATGATGATTAGGAGAAGAATTATGCTTGAGTGGGGACTCAGAAATCTGTACAGGTTTTTTCTAATGTCAAGTCTAATATTAATATTTTCTTATTTTTCATCATACCAATATAAATTCAAATTTTGTTTATACATTTTCGGGGGAAACATAAACTGGAAAGATATATCTGTACATACTGTATATGTTTAAGCCCTTGTGTCACTGCTTGGTTTTTACACCCACTCATAATAATACAATTTTGTTTGATGTCCTTCAATTCATTCTGCTATGATCTTTACACTATTGTTGTCTATTTGTTTAGATAGTTAAAGATATTGCAAATGGGCTGTTTGCTTTATTTTCCTCTTGAAGCAAAAACCTCTTTTCTCTCCACGTTCATGCCATCTGATGTTAACACGATTCCTATGTGATCTGAGCACATACAGATGACTTTTAATTTCTTGTATTACAGAAAAAAGTACCTCAACACAATCATCATTAGTAAGCTGCTGTGATCTGATCTTACTACAGAGTTACAGATAATCTAAATCCCTACAGATTAATGTACTTCATCTGCCTGAAGAGCAAAATGTGGTATTTTGCCATTATAAATAACTTTTTTATCCATGCCTAACTATCTAAACTTTAACTCTAGATTAGAAGTGTGGACAGCTGCATGGAGGACTAAGGCCTATGTACATGGATTACAAGCTTTTGCCCTGCAACCATGTTGCTCCCATGAATAAACCTATTTTTGATCATTTTCATGTAGAAACATCCAGGTTTAGATGTCCCAATTAAAAATGTACAGTATGTCTGAGTTCCAATCTCTGTATTTTTCCTATTATTATTTGACCTGCTGACAGCACTTTTAGTTGATTCAGATATCTCTTTCAAGACCTATAAGATATCACATTGAAAATGTTTTCTATTAGTATTTTGCGGTATATTAAAACAGGGTTTACTAATATTTTAAAACTAAGGAAAATAGTTATGAAGTGATTATTTTAAGTTTTCTTTTTGCCTCTTATCAGCTATTATTTAATTCCCCTTTGGGATAAATAAAGTACTTTTGATATTAATTGAATTAGCACAGTAAGCACGTCCAATCTTGCTAAAACTGGTAACTTTGTGTATAATCATGAAAACAGAGATACTTAACTTTATTCTCGAGATCTCCTAAAAGGCAAATGGGAGATAGATTTGGAGAGAACGAGTTTTGCGATTGGGTATGAGAATAATTCTTGCCACAGCCAAACTTGAGGAGGGACAGAGATGAAGGCATCTGATTGTTTTTTTTTTTCCTTTGGACCGAATGGCAGGGATTGGTAAAAGTTTTTAGATACTAACAGCTCTCACAGACGTCTGATTTTTTTCGTTCTTTTTTCTGAATACATAAGGTATTGACTACTCTCAGGATGGAAGGACCATTTAACTCATAACAAAAAGTGTTTCTAAACAGGATGATCAACTATAGCAAAGCTGAAGAAGTTTCTAGGCGGCTATGATAAGCCGATCCCTTTTGCTGTGTACTATTATACTATACACATAGATTAGGGGTGTATACCCATTTTATTATGCACTGCGGCTCTATCCTGGCTTAAGCGTAATTGCGGAAAAATGGATAAATGACGTAACATACCTTATCTTTTTTTTTTGTTTTTTTTAATCTGGTTAAAACATTAAGAATTCATTTTTTTATTTAAACCTTGTATTCTGGTATTGATTTATACATTAGACTTCATATGATTTAATTACAGGTAGAATTTCACCACATCTGGTTTCCTATACTGATGTCTTGTTTTAACCAGAAACATCCTAGTATAGATGGATCACTTTGTGCTGTGTTAGATTGTTAGGTCTTTCATTTAAATGATTCCTTCCCAAAGTTGGGGTTGTTACCCCATTCAGGGTCCTTGATAAACTAATATGGGGTCTTGAGGACCACTATAGAAAATTAAACTGATCATAAATGCTTAAGTGTTTAAAGATATAAAAGCATCATTTGAAAATGGACAAAACCACCAACTTTGGTTGTTGATGAGTTTTGTTATATTATTAACCCCAGGAATAATTGATTTTGTAGAAATGTATGTATAATAAACCATTGATTTTTCTCATGGTTGGACTCTGGCATCATATTTTGGTTCAGAAGCTGAGAAGTTTGGGAACTTCTGATTTAGAAGAATCAGAGGTGAGTGGCATTAGAGGCTTTTGGTTTTAAAATACATACATCTAAAACCAAGCCTCATTCATGTTTTCTGTCTTCCCTAAAAACTCTGGAGTTTGGTCCCACTGGTATCCAGGCTCGATGTAGCCCACTCAGGCAAGCACTAAGTGGGCTGTGCTGTGGGAAGCACTGTGCTGCAAGTCCCTTCCCCCTTCTCTCAAATTCCCCCTTCTCCCTTCTCTCTCCATATTGTCCTCTTACCCATTTCCCTCAGCGTTATAAATTACAAACGACACAAACCTCCAGGCCTAATGCCCTGCTATGGATGCCTTCCAAGCTGCACTTTCTGGAGAACCAAGAGCCTGGCTTCATTGATAACACTGGGCACACTGTCCGTCCCTTTATTTACTGGCAGGGGGAAAAGGCCCAAGACAGGCCCTCCAACAGCCCCGAAAGACACCAGCGCTTTTTGCAATCAGCTGATGAAACCTACTTTTCAGAGACTTCGGCAGTAATTGGCGCTGATTTTAGCTGGACATGTGAAACATTTCAAAGATGAGAAAAGACTCCTAATTCCAAACTCAACATATAACCGCAAAACAAATAAATCCATTACAAAACCCTTGAGCAGAGAAGTTAAGTGATTTTTGGAAAAACATTTGGAAAATTCTAACACCACTGTTTCTGTTTCTTAGACATTTGCATCAGCCCCCCCATTAGCATTTACTAACAGAAGGCACTGAGGCCTTGGGTGTTATTTTACAAAGGTTATGTGACTGTTTTAAGCCATCATGAACTAATATTAGAAATAGAATTAACCTGTAAAGAAGTGTGTAGACATCACCATAGGCTTTAGTTGCCACTTTTTTCTTTTGTGCTGATATTTCTTTTCCCTCTTGCCTCGTTTTCTCTTCGTAAGATGCGTGCAAGCCAAACTTTCACAGTTCAAGGTGTAAGTTCCTTCTAATTATGCATCTCAATTCCTGTATTTCAGTTCCCAGTTTACACTTTTTCACACATCTTACACAGATTTAACCATGATGGGTACATGTGAGTGACTTTTTTCATTCTGCAACATCCATATGAGGCAACAAGGCCTTTTGGAAACTCTCTAAGCAGCTTTGTATGGAGGTGCAGATGCATTTTTAGGTCATTCAGTTCTCTTGGTATGCCTCTGTACTCTCTGGAGCCTCCTGACAAACAGCAAGGGAGGGAACTGCTAGTAGAGCCCCAATATGAGTTACAGGCCCCAGCCACTGCTCCAGCTGACCCTCCAGACCCAGATTCAGTATTGAAGCTTTAACCCCATCTGCAAACTGAACCACCAGCTCCAAAAGTCTGCTTAGTGTTTCCTGGGATTTTTGTTTGTGCACACATATTTGGGTCTGACTGACAGCTGTTCTGTCTGCTGAGGTCAGTTTGGCATTTTTAAAGACCTTTATTTTTATCCTGTTCTTTTCAATGTGAAGTCAGTGTGTGGCTTTATGAGGTGTAGTCAATCATTGATAAGAAATGACTAAGTTCAGAGAAAGAGTTTTACAACTTTTTGAGCTCTCACAGGTCAAGAACTTAATTTTGTGGGAAAAAATATTTAACATAATGTTCAGAAAACATACTGCTGGGTATCAGCTGCCCTATGGGTGTATGGAAAGGATTTTAGCATCCTGAATGAAGTAGTATGCATGGTCCGTAAAATTTGCAGGTGTACAACCATGGGCTGGGGACGGTATGACTGCATCACTGTTGGTGCCAACTCAGATCAATGTGTCAAGTATAAACCAGGCTTAACAATGCTTCCCGAACACACAGCAGTACAAATCCTACAGTACAGTACAACTAAAAGCAGCAAACACTTATTGCAAAATTACACAATTTCATTTCAAATGTAAATTTATCAACGTTTGCATGGTTACGTATGTAATGACAGGACTGAGTTTTGTTAGAATTCCTTGCAAATATTGCATGCTGATGTTGTCTACGATGTTTTCCACCAAACCTTTCATAACTTTGAACCATGTCTAACTATGCTAGAAACCCAACCCCAGAACTGTACCGATGCTGAGTTACAACTGCTGGTCTCAGCATGTTTTATATGGACCTTGAAACAGTTTGCATGCACTGTGGATATGTCCCTGTCCCAGTGCAACAAAACCAAGAAGAGAGGAATTATAAAAGATGCCAAGATCCCCTTGGAACTTGAAACAATATATTTGCCCATTAAATGGCATCAATTTTTGATTAAAAAAAAAAAGAACTCATAACACAAGTATTAAAAACCTGCTGTGGATGGCATCTATTTCTTCAATATCAGTAAACAATAGTGGCACAATTGATTGTGATTAAAAATGGTTGAATCTTAAAATATGACTTTTTTAATACTCCTGTAGATAGAGAATAACTATAACTACTACAGCAGAAAGATTCAACTTTTTTTCCCCAAGGTCTTTTTATGCTTTTAAGGTTGCAGTAATAACATTTTCCACCTAAAATCTTTTTCATCTTTGAATAGCTGTACAGTAACACCATCTTAAAAATTGAAAAATTCAGGTCTAGATATGTAATTATTACTATTACTATTTGACTGAATTTATTTTAATCTCTTACTAGCTTGCCAAAATAACAAAAAAATCATTATCATTAACCTGGGAAGTTAACCTGTCAAAGTCACTGAGGTTCGCTTTGATTATAAGTTCTGAAATCTGTAATGAAAAAGAATTGAGACCATGAAAGACGTCATAAACCATTCAGTTGGAAGACATTGTAAGTTCTACTAAAAATAAGAAATGCAATTTGAAAACATAAGAGGACAAAAACACCTTTAAGTTGCATTCTTTCTGCTACCTTTTCAAAGCTTGTTGCATAAAGCACAGAAGATTTATTTTTATTGAGTACTTAGCTTATTCTAGCTTTAAGGATTTTGCTCAGCTAATTGTTTTTACAGGCGTTTGTCTAAGCTCCAAGCAGACTGTGCCAGAAATGAGTGTTTCCTTGTGTTTAATTGTTGAAGCCAGTTTCAAAGACTCCACAACATATTATAGAGCTGTGTGCATGTTATCATTGTCAGCCCTCATTAACGTCGGTGTTTCCTTGAAGACAGTGGTTTTTACATTGCAGTTCCTGTTACTACAGAAAATCTCTATAAATCTAAGTCATAGATCTTGCACCAAACATTGAAACTCAGAGAAGATTGTTTCACCTCTTTCATTATTGATGCAAGAGATATTCGTAACTTTTCCCACTTAAACAAGACCAGTTTCATCTTTGAGAATCTCTTAAATTAAAGGGAATTTTAACCCTTTTCATAGTAATAGTTGTCATCTCTTTAAATGGGGACATGATCATATTTCATTTTGGCATTTCTATGTAAGTAATTTTTTGACTCCACTGGATTTTTTAAAATCTGATGTAAAATATTTTGTTGACAGAACATTTAGGTATGAAAATAAAGCAAAATCGGAATAAATCTGTAAGGAATCCATTTTTTTAAAGTAGTGTATATATCAGTAGAATATAGAATGAATGGCTGTATGTTTGAAACAGATTTTTTTGTCTTCATATTTCCTGTGTTGGTTTTTTTTTTAAAACAATGGGCCAGGCTACTTGGCTGAGATGTTTGTATTTAGCCTCTAGAAACATGGCTTTAAAAAGAATATTTCACCCTGATTGCAATACAAATAAAGGGGCTTAAATCAGCTGTTTAGATAAACAGAAATGCAGAGTATGCTGCTTGACTTGACTTGGAACTGCTTCTACTAATTTCAAAGAGGCGTAACCCCTCCAGTGATGTAGCTGTGTACAGAAACCTTACATGATGCATTCCATGTCCACTTTTAAATGTAAAAACGCCTGTTGTACTTGAAGTTTCTTCCTTGGTTTAGATCACCTGCTTGGTCTCAGGTTAATACATCCATGTTGGATCCCGGTCTATTTTTTTATAACTTCTGAATGGAGGTTTTGAACCAGGCGTTTTGGCTTTGCTGTGTGTTTTACTTTGAGTTTGTGATTTTCAGTCCCAGCTATCCTTGGCTCAATGGACTAATAGAAAACATGCATGAAGCAATAAGAAATGTTGGCTGCAGTGTTTCTGCTGTTTTGCCTTCTCATTAGTTGGTCTTTTTAGATTTTCTTTGATTATCTGTGTTTTTTCATGGTACACTTGCAGAGTTGTTTGCTTTTCTAGATTCAGCGTAACAGTTTACAAAGAAGGTAAAAAATGAATGTATATCGTGTAGTGCTGTATGTGTTGCTGTAGGCCTTACCAATGCTAGTACCATCACTTATAAATATTATCCTTTGGTGGACCTGAACTCTTGTTTGGTAAAATACATAATATTGCTAAAGTATTGTGGGTTTGTTGAGGTCAGGCCTATGAGAAAAAATATATTATATAGAAGGAAATCCTAATTAGTTTATTGAAATTCTAAGATGGAGTTATCACTTCATGATGTTTTTGAAGATAGATTGTATGTCTTTAATTTTTTAGATGTTATTTTTTATTTCCATGTTAACACCATGAGGATTGAAGGTATGGAAAGGATTCATGACGCGTTGAATTTGGCCTGGTTTGAGTGTATTGGACAAGCTTCTTAGTTGAATTGGATGTCTCATACAGACAAAGTGGTGGAAAAAACAATTTCTTTTTAGGGAAAATGCAATGAAATTCTGCTCGTCTAAAATATATGTACGTTGTACCATGAGTGAAGTAGGAACAAGGTGTCAGACAAACTGAGAAAAATAGGAAAACCACCAATATCTAAAAAAAAATGATTGTAAAATTTCAAAACTGTAGTTAAGTAACCACTTAAATGAAGGTTGTAAAATGATACATTTTTGTCAAGTATTTACCTGTTTGAGCCAACTTGCGTCTGCATATTGGGGAGGGAAAACCTGCAGCTCATTTATATATATAATATTATCTTACATATATAAACTGTGTACTTGAGGAAAAGATATGGTAACAGATACAGATGGCAACTTAACACTAGTTGGATAAAAGGAAACACAGCAGTAGAGCTTATGATCAGACTCTGCAGGAATAATTTCAGTTTCTCATGGGTTGAGATTATTTGTTTTTTTAATAAAAATCAGTTATTATAAATATTGGTTTACTAAAATAACAGAAAAAATTGAAGAGCAGTTCTATTGTTGATGTGTAATTTCCATACTAAGATTAATTTGGAAATCCAAAACAGAAAACAAGCACATAAATAATTTGTTTCTCTCAGCTGTTCAGCAGGTGGCTTCTTTGCTAAAAGCAGAGATCTCCCTTATTTAAAGAAATATGTATTTTTTCAACTGGATTAAATCTACCAGCAGCAAAAAAAAAGGCAGAATAATTACTTGTGTTTAAAAACATGGTACATCCTCTGAAGGTTCAGAACAATGCTATGGCTGCCTTGTTTGGAAAAAGGTAACGACTTCTAGATTTATGAATAAGAGATATCCTGTTCTATGTGCACCAATAAGCAAACAGTCTGATCAGAGCAAACAAACTGTCACATGGAGCATAAACCTTCAGCTGTGTGCATGTTGGCTGTCACATCTATATATGCTTGATTGTTATATCATTCATTGGTGGTTCTGTTAAAAAATGTTCTAAGTAGACTGGAAATGCTGAAAAATTAGCATTATATTAGATGATATTTTAAGAAAATAAAAATAATACTTTTAGAATACTATTTCACAGTGTTCACATTTGGCATGAGTAATTATAAAAGAAAAACTCCAAAAAAGAGTTTTGGAAGAAGTTTAGACAAAATTATTAGGTCCAAAAACTGAATATAAAAATGAATATTACAAATAATTAACTAAATGCCCTATGGGCATGTTAGCCCCACTGCCGACATCGTCCAATGGGGGGTCTACGTATTAATGTCTATGGATGCTCTGACGATGTATTAGCAGGAATCTTAACTGGCTTTGCCTCATCTAGCCACAACTTGGCTAACGTTAATGGTGGTAACTATATAAACGACTGAGCTCCATTTCTTCTCCACTGCTCAGCGAAAGAAAGTAAAAAATAATTCACTGCTATTATGTCACACCCCAGGTTATAGTTTCACTTTTACTAGATTATGCTTATTTAGCCTCGTTCTTCTCATTGTTTTGTGATGTGATCACCATTCAGATATTGCAACACTCAGGCAACAGATCTCCACCTGACCACAGGGCCATTCATTTATCCCCACTGGTTTTCCATTGATGCTTCGCCTTTGACTGAGGCCCAAAGGAATCTCCACCCAGGGGACCTTTCAACAACAAAAGCAGCCAGCTACAACAGCAAGCTGCTTCTCTGAATGAACAACAATGTCTTCCCAGCAGTGTGTGTGAGAGACTGTACTGTGTGTGTGTGTGTGTGAGTTTAGTCAAACACCACTGGCTAGTAGCAGCAGGGTGACCAAAGCGCTTTAATAACAGTTAGGGGTTCGAAGAAGACATTTTTAGACTTGTCTTCAAGAACTAAGATGTCATATATACAATACCTTACAAAGGTTTCCCACTTCATATATTTAATGTTTACTCATTCAAAGACAATAAAATTCAGTATATGTTGTTTAAATTTTAGAGCACTGCAGATAGCAGTGAAATACAATCTGCAGTATTTGTGCCACTTTGTTAATTACAGCTCTGTCAGTCTTAGAAAGCATTACTTTCCTTTAAGACTTACAATAATTGTTTCTACTTTAGGCTACTTTAGGTCGTCAAAGGAAGTGTAAGATAACAGGAAATGTATCTTACGAAACAGATGCAATACAGTTTGTCTTAGTGACGTTGTCAAATTGTGAGGTCATCAGCAGGGGGAGGTTCCCGAGCAAGTCTGAGCAGCCGAGCAGATCTGGTACCTACACCGTTTCATCTTTACGCTTTATCTTATACCTTAGTCC
>JAUZNJ010084541.1:0-23421 GCA_034780135.1 Jordanella pulchra
AAGACTCCTCAACTCAACATCCCCGCCCACATAAACCCTTTCATACACAAAAACATCACGAAACACGATTACGTCACTAAGCCTGTTAGTTTGGAAATGAGTGAAGCACTGTGAAACTCCAGAACCCTGTCCCCCATTCTTCCTCGCCATCCCCATCTCCCCTCTCTTCACTCAGAGAGGGGGGACGGGGCTTTGGCGCAGTCGTTCCACTCGTCCGTTTCGGGGTTGTACACCTCCACCGTGCTGAGGAACTCGTTTCCGTCAAAGCCGCCCACAACGTAGATGGTTTCGCCCAGCATGGCCACGCCGGCGTTGCTGCGGGATGATATCATGCTACCCAGCATCCTCCAGTCGTTGCGTGCAGGATCATACACCTCAACGCAGCGGAGGGCGTGGGAGCCGTCAAAGCCACCCACCACAAACAGCTTGCCTGCAGAGACGACCGGGAAGAAACATCAGGGCTCTGCTGCACAGTTCATGTCATCTTGTTACATCTAATCTAGAAAATTCAAAGTATCTTAGTGGGATTTTATGCATCAAAATAGTAGAGCTTCATTGTGAAAACATATAAATAAATTTCCTTTTTAACAGAAGGGAGGAAAAAACGAAGCAGCCTACCTGCCTGATTGTTTTAAAGTGACTCAGACTGTTGGATTGAATGGAGACAATCTGTGACTGTGAATCATGTTCCACAGTAAAGCTGCAGCTACTGATTTTATTTTGCTCATCAATAAAGCTGCCAATTGTTTCTTAGAAATATTCCTTTAAGATGATATACAGAATTTGA
Organism: Jordanella pulchra; assembly: GCA_034780135.1. Classification (NCBI taxonomy): domain Eukaryota; kingdom Metazoa; phylum Chordata; class Actinopteri; order Cyprinodontiformes; family Cyprinodontidae; genus Jordanella; species Jordanella pulchra. The sequence continues at coordinate 788 of JAUZNJ010084541.1, forward strand.
ACGAGGTGAAGGTAAAACTTTGCCTCTGGAGGAGTTCGGCCAGCGACATACTAACAGTCAAAAACAAATCGTTTTTCTTTCAAGCCTTCTCTTTTCTACTTTGCTCCTAATAAAATGTTCTAATAAAAAGCTGATGGGATGCTTTGCATCGCGACGCTCACCTGCGTGCACAGCCACGGCGGCTCCTCTGCGGGCCACGTTCATGGGGGCCACCAGAGTCCAGGTGTTGTTCTCGGGGTTGTAGCGCTCTACGGTGTTCAGGCAGTTCCACGACTCTGCTCCTCCGATGGCGTACATGAAGCCGTCCAACTCGCACACTGCGGCCTGGTGCCTCCCTGGAAACATTACTTACTATTATTGAAGCAACTTCAATCCAACTTTAGCTTAAAGCGGCCTGCATCATTTTAAGCAATGAAACAAGCAGTCCTTCTGCACTAGTGCTGCAGACCAACTACTGCAAAGTAGATTTGACCTGTTGGCACAACAATAAATGAAAAACTCCAATAAAAGAAGAGTATCTGAAAATAAATGTAGTCCTTGCAATATTCATCAGAGGAATCCCAGATCAACCGATGGATACGTACTGATGTTGAGGGAGGCGCAGTTAGACCAGGTTTTCGCCACAGGGTCAAAAACGTCACAGTTCTTCAGTCCCTTCTGTCCGCAGGGGTCCGACCCTCCAACAACATACAGCTTGTTGTTCAAGGAGCAGACGCCTTTAAAGAGGAGACGGCAGTGAGTCCGACTGGCCGACGAGCAGACAAACCTTTAGGAACCAGCGCAGCGACTGACCTGCATTGCAGCGGTTGGTCCTCAGCTCTGGCACTTGGACCCACTCATCGGAATGCGGATCGTACATCTCCCCACAGCTCAGCTCATCAGAATGTCCGTTGGAACCTCCGATCACGTACAGCTGACCCTGGGAGTGGTGGTACAGACATAAAACCATAAATCTCTGCCTAACTCACTCTCAACTCCAGGACTAGTAAACCCGATTATTTAAACAAGGAGTAAATACATATTTTAGTGTTTGCCTGAAACAAGTGGAACGAGTCCAAACAGGCGCAGGCTCACTGCGTCAATATTCAAAATGTCAGTTTAGATAAGAATGAGCGTCAAACCCACCATCAGCACGGCCATCTGGAAGCGAGCCCTGGGAGTGCGCATGGGGGCGATGAAAGTCCAGCAGTCCTCAGTGGGGTCGTAGCACTCCACAGTCCTCAGACACTCCTCCCTGTTGTAGCCTCCTACAGATCCAGAGAGGAGGAGCGGCTCAACATCCCATCAGGCATTTCATCCATAGAGCTCCAGTTTAAAGCCGCTAGCTGCTCATATCATTTCGCTCAGCTAACCTGCTACGATGAGCCTCCCGTTGAGCGCCGCCATGCCCAGGCCGGAGCGAGCGTAGTGCATGGGTGACAGCGGGTGCTCTTCCTGTTCCTCAGGCTGGGCCTCGAAGCTGAGACTCTTCATCAGGCAGGGCGTGGCAGTTGGAGATGTCTGAGGGCTGTTGCGACCGTGCAGGAAGATCACACACAGCACCCCGTCCAGCACAGCCAAACAGAGATAGTTGTTGTCTGGGAAAATAAGAGAGGAAATAAAGTTTATTACGTCCCACTTATTTTAAAAAGTGTGGAGAAAGGTTCGCTTCAAGCGATACTCACTTGTGGTCTTCTCAGAGGCGATGTACTTCCAGTCTCTCCTGGTGGTCTGTTTTTGGACATTGGCTGCTTGGTTGGAGGGCGAGAGGCTTCCTGACGAGCTGCAGCTCAGCTGTCTCTGGGTGCTCTCACGCACAGGTTTCTTCTGCAAGAGCAGAACGCAGCTACAGAAGCCGGGCTTTCACCTCAGGCCTACCAGTGGCCAAAACAAGAGCTAACAGCTTCCCAAATCTATGCTTTCATCCCAGCCAAGTTACTGGAGTCTTAACAAGCCGAAAGCGCCACCATGTCGGCAAATTTAACAGCAGAACACACCAAGCAGCCGTGGTTAAGTTTACTGGAACAAAACAACAAGTAAGGTGCCCTTAACAGTGTAACCAAGCAGGCGTCGGAGCTCAGCTGAAGCAACAGGCAAGTTCAGGCTTCATTTACGCCGAGATGCATTCCTACGCTACGCTAGGTTCCATTCTGCCCAGTTATGCATCAGAGGCTTCCTATTTACAGAGAAGCCAGATCCAAGCAGTAGATACCTGCACAAACTGAAGGTGGTCGTCCTCGCCACCAAACACCTCATTGTGCCCATCAATCACCAGCCCTCCATCCACCAGCTTATGGTCAGGTGAGTAGTAGAGCGTTTGCACCTGCAAGACAAACAGGAACAATACACCCATGTGGCTGTCTTCAAGGCAACAGACTCAGAACCCCGGCAACAAGGAAGGGAAAAGGAAGGGGGGAGGAGGGGGAGTTGGCAGAGCTGTGAACAGGAAAGGAGGGGAGGGACGAACATCTGGATCTTCAGTTGAATGGAAAACCTCCTTCAAAAAGACACACAGGCTGCTGCCAACGCACAGACTGGGTTAACGATGTCAGAGCAAGAGGGGGGCAGCAGGGGGGTCGTCAGCTGAACGACCTAAGGCCATGGGAGCGCACTGCAACAGGAAACTGTGTCGGGAAAGATCTTCAGATAGGCGGCGTTTGCACGTCCCTCTTGGCATCACTGCTGCTACTCAACGCTGCTTCTCCTTAAGCTGAAGAAGTTGGTCATTGTGTCGGCAGCCAAATCCAGAGCAAGCATCACATTTACAACCTGCAGCTCATGCTTTCACAAAAAAACTACTAAATACTAACACAAGCAAAGATGCTGCAGATACACGAGTATTCTGACAATTAGTCATTTCTTGTTAAGAGAAATAGGTCAGAACAGCTGTTATAAATGGTATCAAAAGCTAAGAAGGAAGGACTTTCATTGCCTGGTTGGTGGACAGAATCAGAGCAATCTTAGTTTATTCCACCTGGTCAGTAAAGGCATCATAGGTAGTGGGATCATTAATGTCAGGAAAAATAATTTTCTGTTTAAAATTGATTGCTTTGCATTAAAATATACATTATTTATCCACAAAAGGTTTGAAACTGAAGCCAAATGAGGCAGCAGTATTACAGGTTTTCTACCAAACTAAGCTTTTAAACAAAGATATTTAACACATCGAGTTTTTCCATTCAAAGAGAGACAGGAGACCTTTAAATAGGCGATACAATCCAGCCTCATTTGTTAGACCAACGGACAAATGTAGACTGATTTATATTAAATACCCAATCAAAACAAACTCCTTTAGAGACTACTTATTTGGTTTTAACAAGAAAATACCAACTGTTTTGATCTTTATTTTTCCAATTTCCAAACATATAAACCTCTGACCTGCAGAGAGTGAATAGAATCATGTCACGGAGAAAAAGAAATAGAACACTAAAACAAAAAAAGGCAATGATTGACAATAAAATAAGCCAAAGCTAAAGAGTCTCAGTATTAGAATCCTTTGAATTATGGGATGCATGTTTAGAAATAAAACAACTCTTACAGATTACAGCTCGGTGCATCATATCATTCTTTAAAAGATCATTTAGCAATAAGAGTGAACAGCTTAACGTTTGTGATCACAGAATTTCTTGCCATCATTTGTTTTATTATTTTACTGCAACTATAAATCAGGCTGGACAAAAATTAAAAATATGGTTACAGCATGTTTCACAGACGGTTTGGTTTTGGGGAATAAATATTTCCCAAACGTTAAAATGAAAGTTTTATAAATAGGGGAGAATAACTTTCATAATGCATTTTGTTTCATCGTATTTTGCTAGTTTTGTTTACACCGTCCAGCCCTCAGAAGCCATTTTTGGATGAATACAGATTGATACAAGGAGCAGAGGCGACGTCACACCGTGTGTTACGACCCAAACTTAATGAATCTCTGCTTTACTCTTTATTAAAATGTATCATAGCTGGCATGAATTACATTATAAACATCTTTTGTAGGTTTTATTATTTTCACTCAGTAACAACGTGTTAATGTGACCTGTAGAGTTTTCACCTTTTAGAGAAAGGTCAGTGTTTTTGCTTTCCAGCCAGCCAATCACAGATCAGTGGCGTTTAAGCACAAAGCGACTGATTCTGCTCTCTAGCTCTTTCCTCAGCGCAGCCCTTGATCTAAAGGGCTCTTAGAGAACTTGTCCTGTTACCAGGAGCTGTTAGGCAGCTTTAACGTGGCTTCCAAAGGTGCAGCTCTACTGTAGTTGGTTTTTTTTTAGTTTAGGTGTTTTCTAGTAGTCAATGTACATAAATATTTTATTCCATTTCCTGATTGTTGTTCAGTATTTCTGCAGGTCAGAGTTTTACAGAAGAACATTGGAGCTGATGGGTCCGAGTATATTTACCACAGGTGTGATTTAGAGAAAATGAGACGTTCAGGTTAATGTAGTGATTGCTGAATGCTTGTGAGTAAAATGATGTGGTAAATCAAGGAATGGAGGCATTTTGTGCGTGGAAGGGACATATGGGAGGGGGGGTTCAGTATTGCTTGGCTGCTGAGAGGCAGCAGTGGTACTCCTCTCCTCCCTCTTTTCTTTGACTCATTTACCCTGGCGGCTCAGTCCTGGCTCCTCAGTCTGGTCTCCTGCTGATGATAATAAACCTACAGGGAAAAATCAACGGGGAGGAGTGCCTGTTAGTGCTGGAGCAACAACCTTGAACCTGTTCAGATAGTTAAAAAAAAAAAAGATTAAAAAAAAAAAAAAGGTCAATGAGAAAGCAGAATCAGGACCAGACCTTTTGAGTTTGTGTTTCAGATGAGACGAGCCCTGTAATATTAACACGGGGTTGTGTGTAAACCAACCACACATGCTTTAAAAAAAAAAGGAAAAGAAAAAAGCCAAAAACAAACCCAAAGGAGAAACAAGAGCAGGCAGCAGCTCTTTTTGGCTCACCTCTAATTAGACGTATGGATCAGGAATAGTTTCATACTCCAAAAACCTCAAATCAGTGGGAAAACAAAAGAACAGTCCTGACAAAGCAGCATGACATCAGCATGCCAGTTCTACTTCAGTCTCCTTCATGACTTCTTGAAGTCAACAGGAGGAGGGGGGGAGAGGGTGAAGTGCGACCAAACAGCGGATCAGAGGGTTTACGCTTCCGTGTTTTGATACTGACCTCTTCCATCAGTCGCTCCAGTTGGTCTCCGTTCTCCCAAAGGCTACGCTGCACCCAGTTAAGCACCTTCGAGTAGAGTTTGCCGTTGCTGGGCAGAGTTAGGTTGTCTTCAAGCATCACTTCTAACTGGAAAACATGAAGGGACAGATTTAACACCAGGATAACCAGGGTAGACCACTTCACCAGGTCACAAAAATGATCAAAGGGTTAATGCAGAATCATAAAACTCCAGCACAAGATGTCAAGTGTTTTTCTAGTCAGAAAGTTTCTCTTCCAACTCCAGCTATTAATAGATATCGTCACCAATGTTGCACATGTAGAGACTAAAATTTCTCCCAAATCTTTGCAAAATATCTCCAACCTTGATTACATTACAGCATCAGAACATGAATGTCTGGAGATTGACTGAACAGTTGTATTTAGGAACGCATTAAAATCAGAATCAATCCCATAAACAACAAAGGGCCAATATGTTTTTCCATCTGCTGGTTGTTTGGTGGATCAGCTTTTACAACATTTCTACGTTTAGGGTTAGAGTTTTTAGACATTAACTACAAAAAGTAATTAAAGTATGCATCCGTCAATACTCTAAGCTGCAATATCAGTATTAGATATGAAGAAGTAGTATTAGTTCATCCTCATCTATAATTATTATTGTACTTTGCAGCCCAATAGAAATACGTCTTCACTCCAGAGGAAAACTTATTCCCACAAGTGAGGAGAATGTGAGCTGGAAAACGCAACTTGGAAAACAAAAATGTAATTAGTAAAACTCAATCCTAAAAAAAATAAATCTAAACTATATTTATATGTGAGGGAAGCAGTGGGTGAGATTTGATCAGAGTTGAGCTGCAGAAGCTCTGAAGATGCCAAGTGCAACGTTTTCTTTGGTCTTCCCTTTAAAGTGACCCTAAACCTTTAAAACTTTATCCTTTACTGCAGTTTTTATTTCCGTTGCCGCCTCCCTCCATCGTCGATATATTCTACATGTATGAGCAGCGAAGGCTATTATTAGCAGAACAATATTTTTAAGTTGCAGAGGAACTCCATTATGGACAGTAACACACAGGGTTTTCCGCCACACAAAAGGAGATTGCATCTAGCATGGAAGCAAGGAGTTCTCCATGAAGAAGTTACAGTAAAGTCTTTGCAGTGAAGTTAGTTTTGAGGAAAATCCAAACAAAATGTAATATTGTTTTCATAAAATTGTCCATCCCTTTTGCACAGCTTTCAGGGCTTAGTTTCCTTGCAGCACTCGCTCAGTTCTACGGTAAAACAAAGCCCTGTTGGTCTCTTACCTTTAACCTCGGTAGTTTGAGGAAGTCTTCCTGTTCGGATACTTCCAGCAGATGGTCCTGGATGTAAGCGTCCACCTTGGCCAAAAGTCTGCCATCTCCCATGAAGTTGGCAAAGTTCCGGAAAGAGATGGCGTTCTGGGAATCCACTTTAGACAGCAGGTAGTCGCCACAAATCTGAGGAGCGAGATGTTGTCAGATGGTAAAGAACTAAGGGTTCGGGGTATTCCTGAAAATAATGATGCATACCTGTTTGACTCGCTCCATCTTGAACCTTTTGGCTGCAGAGTACACGTCCTTGACCAGCTCCTTCTCTGCCTTTAATCTACACCAACACAAAGACTGCCTTAGACGTCCTCCAAAGCAAAGCAGATCCAATCAAATGAGGAGTGAACAGATACTAACTGGGCAGTGTAGGCATAGTTGAGCAAGACCTCCACAGCCTCCGGGTTCAAATCCTCAAAAGTGATATGCGAGACTCCATGAGTCTCGATATCACTGTTGAAGATCTCAAACAAGTATGGACTGCAGCACGCCAGCACAGCGCGGTGAGCCATCAGCTCATGGCCACACACCTGGAGAAACAACCACAGGGTGTCAAGTTACTCCAGTCAAAAAACACACAACATATTTCCATTTAGTTTGGTTTTCTGAACCCAAATATTAATGCTCTGCACAAACAAATTACCTGCAGCCTCACATCACAGAACTGCCCACTCTTCCTCAGGGCATTCATTTTGGCCACAGTGGAATCCAGGAAAGTCTCATCATCGAAGATCAAATAACCGTTTGGAGTCATCTTGGTCAATTTCGATAAAAATCCTTAAAAAAAATGTAAAAGTCTACATTTTGACATCAAGTGACAGCAGCTAGATGACATGCTGCAGGTTCTTTTAAACTGTGCAACTCTGGGCATCAATGAATAAAGTCGGGCATTACAGAGGGAGGATTACAATAAGGTGCTTGTAGAGTTCATTGTGTATCATCTGCCCCATGCATTAGTCATAGACTTACCTAATAGACAATAATCCAAATCCAGGGAAATGCAGACGCTGAGCGTAGAACAGAAACAGGTGAAGCAGACTAAGTCTTCCTCAGCTGAGAGGGATGGGAAGTTGTTAGAGGAGATGCCAGCCGACTACGGACGTGTGTCGAAGGGAGAAGGGGAGCAGCCGCACGGACAAACTATCAGGCTTGAAGCGACTGTAATCAAGTCCTCGAGATCCCGTTGGCTATAGAGCTGTACTTATTCTCTGTTGGTCATGCATTATAACCTGTAATGAAAAGAGAAAAAAGGGACATTAGTAATTCTTTTAGCTCCAAATTTAACCCTGTCTGTTCAGGACATCGGAGAAATAAAAGCATAGGTCAGCTCTGTTATAAAAGAAGCATCCAGAGACATAGGATAGTGGTTAACAGGATTCTAACATCCTCAGATGTGCTGTTTTCTTTCTGAAAGCAGATTTCAATGTCCTCATATCGTCACAGACGGACGGACAAGATGTCAAAATGGAGAAAACCCAAGTATCTGTCAGCACATCAACACAATCCAAGGCTTTGTTGCACAAATAAAATATTATCTGCATCACATTAATCTTCTGATAACAACATGCTCACCAGATTCTTTTTTAAAGACCTCAAAAATGCATCCATTGATTTTCCAACCCAGTGAGTCCATCTGTGATTTGAGACCCTCCCAACAGCCATGTTATGAGACAGGCCTCAGGATCTGGCCCCTCCCCCCATGGGAGTCATTTTACCCCCACCCCAGCCAATGAAGAATATGCAACCTGCCACAATATTCCACACCCACTGAGAAAGTGTGGATGGGCTGATAGGAAAGGGTTTCACACCAAAAACACACTGAAACAGTTTGTCTTTCTCAACCAACTCCACCTTGCATAGTTTTCTGCAGAGTGGCAGAAAAATCCAAATACTAATCTCACTTGTACCGACAAGATCTTAATTCAAGACATTAACACGATTGTAATCCCATGGGTGACCACCTCTGCCATCTGCAGCTTATTGAGCTCAATCCACCAAAATGGCTTTATTAGTCAAAGGGACAAGAAAATATAGCCAGTAAAACCTTTTTATTGCGAGTGTTTCAGAAATTACAGATTCCTGTCTGTACTTTCACATGAAATATTCAGGGGACATCATCCTCTCTTAAAAAGAAAAGAAGAAGCATTTTTTTTACTAGAACTTCATCCACATATATTTACTTATAAGACAGGAAGCCACATGTTGTCTGTAAGCTGCTTAATAACCATTTACGGGCCCTCTGATCTGGCTATTCTTTTAGGGGGAGAAATCTTGGGATTTCATAAACATTTAAAAAAAAAAAAAAAAAAGCATTTTTTTCAAATAAAAAAAAAGCAATGGATTGAAACACACAAGCAGAACTTGAATAATTTATATGTCCGGAGAAATCCCTGTATATAATTAACTCAACATCCGAGTAAAATACTCTGAAGGAAATGAATATCCCAAGACACCTTTTCCATGACCCACTAAACCACGTCACGTATGTATTATATACGACATGAGAACAAATTAAAACCTAAGCTAAATGGATAGAGTGGAATACAAATGACTAAAAACTATGTTGGAAATCCATTTCCACCTAATCTGCAAGATATAACAGTAAAATCCTGTAGAGCTGTGTAATGGACAGTAAAATCATTACAGTAAATAAATTACTGATCTGAAAAATTAAAGAGTAAATCAGAGCCTTTTCCTTAAATTATTTTGGTAAAGTTTATTATAGATAATAGGGCTGAAACGATTAATCCGATTAGTCCTAAATGATAAATAACTATAATAATCTTCAACTAACCTGTCAATCGAATCTTTACCTAGATTAATAGTATAGACTCATGGCATTTGCTGAAAAAAAAAATACTTTTAAGACAAACTATAAACATAAAACATGCAACTCGTTTATGGATACTTTTCCATTTGCAATTCAATAAGATGCAAAATTAAAAGTATTTTTTCTATATTCCTAATGTTTATTTGAAGATGTGAATCTACTTAAAGCTTAAGATGAATTAAACGTAAATACATCAAAGTAAGTAAATACATTATTATATATACATATATGTGAAGGAAATTTAACAAAGTATCTATCTAGGATGAAGATTAAAAAAGGAACCGATGAGATGGCGAGGATCTGTGCTACATGCCGTAGTCCACAGCAAACGCAGCAAGCACTCATTGATGGTAGATGGATGGATGGAGCTCTGACCTACTTTCAAGCTCTTACACAACATCTGGCAGAAGAGTCCACATGAAGGCTCAAGTGTTTGACTTGAGTCCACCACAATAACTCATAGTCTTGTTTTCTTTTCTCTAAAAGCAGCTCTGGCAGACATGCCACACCCCCAACTCTCTAGATGGTTCTTTAACAAAGCTTTCATTTACCTACTTCGTCCAGTAACCCATTCTGGAAAAGCGTTTACTAAATAAAAGTTAATACTTAAGCGTCTAGGAAATTTTATACTACTACTGCAAGGTCCACATGGGATTAATAAGCAAAACTACAGAGATGAAGGGAATATTTCTTTTCAGAAAAAACAGCACTACACAGTTCAGTAATGAGCACTAAAAGACAACAATCCACTTAAAAACAGTTTCTGTTAAGCAGATTGTTACAGAGGCTAGCTCTGAATGTGTTTTCCCTCTCTCCAATTATTCCATCTGATTAAACAAGCACAAACCTGCTGCTCTGCCTCTGAACAATCGATGCTTGTTACACACGCCCCCTGGCGGCCGAAAGGAGTATTGGGGGATATTCCCACACTTCGAGTGGAAATTTACCAGTTGGATTTTAACATACATATGTGAATTTACCAGCGACGGTAAACAGGACTGGCGCTATATATATATATTTTTTTATAGTTCGATTGTACCATATTTCAATTTTAGAAGCGTTACGGAACAATGAAAATACAACACGTATATAAAGGAAGCACCCCCACCCACCCACATAAAAAAAACAACTCCATTCAACATGAAACACATTATGATAATTAATGTGATTTGTTTTATTCCTTCATAGGAAATCAGCATTGAATGAAATGCACATACATTTTCACCATAATTTAATCGGTGATAACCACGTGGCGTCCATCTTAAAACGAGGTTAATATAAGAATACCGCTAAATCAGGCGTTATAACGCAGATATGATACAAGAACCGAATTACTTCATATCAGAAAGGCCTGTCAGCACAATTATTTGACAAACCAAGACATAAATCGGTACAATATGGCACTAAACCACCATCCCCCACTTAAGGGCACCGTGGCTCATGTTCTCCTATGCGAGCTTCCAGCAGCAGGGCCGTGATGGGTGGCTGCGAGCCATAAGTCATTCAGTCTGAGCTCGCCACCGGAATCTGGGTCAGGAGCGGGGAGCCCCCCTCCCCAAAAAAAGTATCCGATTAGGCTGACTCGACACTGGCACAGATTTCACACGAACACCCTTCTTACATTCTTGCAATAGCAAACCAACTAAAAAAAAGGGGGCATTTATTTAGCGAGCATCAGAGATAACGTCCTGAAGCAAAGCAGATGTTAGCTTTCCAACCACACAACCTGCTGCTTACAGCCTAGGATGGGGGAGACCCGAGACAGCCACGGCTGTCTTAAGTCATGAAATTAAACCGTCAAGGTTTTATTTAAACCCGTAGCTAATAGGTCGTTTATATGCGGAAAGACACGGTTTGTGCGACATTTCCGCGCCTCTTTAACATTCGCGCTATTTCCAGTAGTTTCCTTTGTTGCAATCTAACCAACGATTATAAAAATACAATTACACCCAGGTCCCATGGTAGATCAAAACAAGACGTAGATTTATCAGTTTTCATCAAGCTATCAACTTAAAGAATAAGAGCTTAATTTCACACATGGGAGAGAAAATGGAGAAAAAAGCCTTACCTGAGGCGTTTGACGACAAGCGATATTAGGCATATTTAATGCGAATTCAAGGTTTGTTGGTTCGGTTCAGAGAAGGGACGCAACGCGACGACTCTCAAGGCTTGTGGCGTGATTAATATTTATCTATACTATCACCGTGGGAGATGAACGTCCACTCAGTCCAAACTGGAATGGCTGGCAAGAGGAGAGCGCGCTCCCGAAAAAAGACCCGCGTGAGCTCTACGCGTTTCTCGAACGTCATAAGTGGGCGGTGCTGGAAGCCTTTTATGGCCTGCTTTCCTGTAAGGCAGGTTGTAAAACATATAATCAACCTGCGCGAATTTAAGAGCCCTATCACTGCTTAAAATAAGGACTTATAGGAAAAGAATCGCCTAAACAATCTAGTCAATCTCTTCTGCGTATTCAAGTTCAGTTATATGGGTTGAAGACCCAAAGAGAAAACCAAGACAGACCTTTTCCCAGAGATGCTCTCCTACCCGCTGTGGGGTATCCAATGAGTTCTACTCCAAGCTCCTTATTCTCTCGCTGAGATAGTTTGGAGATCAGACCATTTCTAATTTCCCTTTAGATGTTGTCATTTTGAATTAAATGCTTAAATGCCCTATATGATTAATATGATGCTCTGTAAATGATTAAAAAAGGGCAGCAAAAGAATAAAATAAAGTTTTAAACTTAGCCCACTGGTGAGTTGTTCTGTTTTTAAAAGATACTGAGGGCCCCCATGTGGTCCTTGAGGGCCCCTCCATGCTGCAGGCACCGTTTTGGTAACCCCTGCTACAGAGGAAGCTGGTTTCAGTCCCCTTTTACCAGTTTACAGTAAAATGCATGTAAGAAAAAACAAATTTATTTAGATTCATTATTGGTAGTAAAGCACAAAGTACAGTCCAGTGGCGTGCAGGTTGTGCAATGGTTAGTGAGCACAACCCAGAGGCCTTAGTCCTTGAAGTGGGCGACCCTGGTTTGAATCTGGCTTCTGGTCCTTTCCTGCATGTCTCTCTCCCTCTCTAATACCCCCTTTCCTATCAGGAGGCACAGATGATGTAGGTGTTGTATCTATGTTTTTTATAATATCCTAATTTAATTATTCAACTTGCATGAGACCTTCCACTTTGAAAAAATACTTAATGGGTTACCGTGTGTTTTCTTTTAGTGGTTTTGTCATATTCACATGCCCAGTGTTATGAAATGCTTGGATATGATAGTTTACAGACTAACATTTTTACACCACTTAATCTTTGGACATTTCTTTTTTTAGGAAATATTAATGGATAAGTATTCTAAAATTCTGACAGGGTAGATAATGGGTAATAGCGTGGTATAGATATATTGGGTGTGAGTTATTTCCAGTAGGGATTCAGATAAGGAAATTCTACTTTCTGGTTCCAGTTTGGAAGGATGCACTTAATATTATCTTAGGCTGGGAGCTAACTATGATTTAATAAAGAATGTGACCTAATGGTTCTAAGGAAGAGAAAAAAAAAGGATAATGAAATGATTTTGACAAAGTTTTATTCAACTATGTATAAAATTCAATTGTTCAATTTTGGTATATTTCTAGGTGACATTAAATATTGCATTGCTTGCCATAAAAATGTGGCGTCTCTGCAGAAAAGATTTAAAATGTACCATTTACCAAAAGAGACTATGCGAAGGCACATAAATCCTATCTTAATTTAAATGTATTCTGTAATTGAAGACAGAAAATAAAACAGGTGCATAAAAACGACTTGGTAGAGTTAAAATTACATAAAATAATAATTATCTCATGACATTGGGATCACAAAACACCATAAAGCCAAGATAAAACCAAGACCTCCAAACAAAAACACCACTATTGGTGAACCAAACAAAAACTGCAACTATAAAACAACAAATAAAATGATCAAAATTAAACAAAAAGTAAAAGGAAAGATGAGATAATAAAGGAACAAAATTAAAATAAGATGAAACTATCAAACTTGTGGCCACATATTGCATTAATGATGACTGGTCCAGTCAGACAAGTAGAAACGTGTTTAGTGTTTCCCTATAGTGTAAAATCCAAGGTGGACATTGGATTAATATTAAACAGAAGTTACACTTTTTCTCTACCTTTAGTGATTTACTCACCATTCTCTGTAGTTTCCTTGTCCTGATTTATGACAACTAACCAAACAATCCCAACTCCATAGATCATTTGATGTCCATGAAGGAGGAACATCCAGGCCCAATCTTCCCTGACGCTGCACATACGTCATTGAACTCATTCATTTGCATTGACTGAAAAGAGCTTAGTGCTACCTTATACGTCATTAATTAGATTAGCCAGCAAGGACTCTGGTTATAGGTGAGGTTTCTGTCAGACCTTCACATACAAATTGTGATTCTGCTGTTCAATGAAAGTTTTACATTTGTTTAAATTTATTTGGATGAATTTTGGTGCAGGGTTTTCTAACTCAACACTCCATTCCATCTGGGGAATGATGGGGATTAATTAAGTTACAAAGAAGATATGGTTCAAATTTTGCATTTAAAGAATTTTAATAGCAGGTTCCCACATGTGCAATCTTCCTGGAAGACCAATCACAACAAAGGGTCACATTTCATTGGTTGGTTTTAATCAAAACAATTTGAACTAATCTCGTTCACGTCTGCTTCCACATATCTCTGAAAAGCTTTCCTTAGATTATAAAACAAACTGTTCTGTTGGTACAGACTCTTCTCCTGGCATTTCCTAGAAACCCAATTTGCTGCTTAATGAATTGTTTGCATATAAAAATGCTTTTTGGAGCCTTTTAATATCAGCATTTCCCTGACGGTCGGCAGAGAGGAATAAAGATCCCCTGACAGGCACTCAGGCTTTTTCTCAACGCAGTTACCAGACTCCATGACACTATTCTTGCAATTATCTCATATAGAGTGCAGCCAGTATTTTCAGCTGACTTATCTCACTCTCTGATGATTTTGCTAAGAAATAAAAGGGGGAAAAATGAAAAGAAGTAATAATTTTATGATGTGTCTAAGTAAGGAATTTCTTTTGTCTTTTTTTAGTCTTTGTCAAATATAAAAGCCTGATGGAAAATTACCACACAGATTAAATGATGTAAAAACTAAAGGTGATTAATAAAAAAAGAGAATAACATTAGAATTGATTTTGAAATACGCTAAGCCATAGCAGTAGTTGAAATAAAGGTGAGTGGAATAAAACCTGTCTGACAACATGAGGTAAACAGCACCTTATCAACAAATATGGAAAAAAAATCCAGGTACCAAATACACGTGCAAGTCCTATAATATACAGTTATACCGACTATGCACTTCTTTATTCTGCTTCACAGTTATCTACAAAGATTTACTATGTGTCTGTTTTTAAATAGAATCTAATAAGTTGATTGTTGCATAGTTTAGCAAAGTATTACCTTTAATGCATCATCAACACACAAATCGAAAAGCAGGACAAACAAAATACATATTCAGATAAATCTTTCCGTGATTTTTCACAGAAATATTCCTACTTTCTGTGGCCAGACTGAATTATTCTTGACTAAGAGCAGAAACTAAAGCAAACGTTGGTACTGTATTGACAACGGCTCATACAGATCCACTTCACACACACAGTCTGATAGAATCACAGTGTAAATGTATAAACCATTACTGCACTGCTTTACTCCTGGACAGATCTGAATATATTTTCCTTTTCGAACTTAGAGTGGCTTAGAGTCATATGTTTTAAAACAGAGTGGATGTTTTGCCTCCATCTACTTCCATGCAAAACGGATCCCAGACCTTTTTTTTTGCTGAGTCATCTTACATACTCTAACGCTCTGGTTCTTCATAGAGTTGCCAGTGAAGCTGCAGAAATGTTTCCTGACAAGGACTCTATAAATATTTTAGGAATACAGGCCCTGTGGAAACACGTGCCCAGAGCTGCTGTGAGAGGGAAGTTACAGACAAGATGGGTGTTTAAACATACGATCCAGCAAACAAATATTCAATTATTGTGTCATTTTTGGCAGCCTATTGAAACTATCAGCACCACTTTGAGATGCTTAAAAGTGTTTAAGGTTGACCTGCAGATTTGTATTGCAACCTTTGAAATAACAAATCAAAGCACATCTCATGACAATTAACATCATACTCAACATCAAAGATACACGGATAAAACTTGATGCTAGATTTGTTTTCATGCTTGTTGTAGCATGCTTTATAGCACCTTGTGAGGTCTGGGATGTCACACACTCTTCGTGTGTATAGTCTCCAAACATCCTCAACCCACAAAGAATTGCATGAAATTGTTACCACAGATGTTTTTCATGTAAGCAACCCCCTTGTTGTTCTTTTTTTAAAGGAATAAGTATAAAAGTATTGTTCAGAACCTGAAACAGATATCGAATCAATATAATCCCTGTTTTTACAAAAAAATAGTGCCTCTTCTATCGAAAGTTTCCCTGCAATGTGTCACTATGGTATGTTCTGAGTGAGCCCCAGTCTTCATTTTCTGCATTACAAATAACTTTGTGTGCTGGATCACATCAAAATATGTCTTTTCTGACCGGAGCACCTTTTTCTAAATGTTTGCTGTCAGGATCCCTCATTACTTTCTAACTCTGGTCTTCTTGCTGCTCTTCTATAAATGACAGATTTGTGGAGTGAAACTAATGGTTCCACAATTTTCCACCAGAACTGTGAATATCTGAAGTTTTTGGTGCTGTATTCGGTACCCCCTCCCCCCCAACAGTATTAAGGATAGAAAATGATCCAAATATCATTTAAAATTGCTAAAGAGGCATTTTAGGAACTCTAATAAATGGTTAGAAACCTTTTGAATTGGTACATATAGGAACATTAAAGATGTCTGCTAACGATTTGCTTTAAATTCTTTACTCAGAACCATGAATTGTAAAATTATTTCATACAAAAATAAATTATTGTTTATAAACACAGTTTTCATCCCTTTGGTTTAAGACTTTATTGTGTCTGTGAGTGGATGAATGACTGAATGCACTGTAAAGCTCTTAGGAGTCCCCTGAATTTAAAAAACGCTATAAAAGCAGTGGCCAATTACTATTTATTAGACATCTGACATATTTCTTTATGTTGGTCTTTTACTTTTTTTTTATCATTTTGAAAATTACACAAACACATGGCTATCTCAAGCCATCAGTGCTTCAGCTGTATCTTGGGCTTGTTTCTAAAAACATCATGAAACATGTCTGTGGAACTTTTCAGTCATTCAGGTCATGGCCACAACAAAACACGCCTAAATCAGATGCCACCAAACCATAGTTCAGTTTTTATTAAAAACAATATTTGTTCATTTTGCGGCTCGCAAAAGTGCAACCCGTAGCTGGAGCACTGCTGTATTTTAATGTGCTTAGGAGGATGGGACAGATGTATAAAAACATCAGTGCCCCAACTATAGGTTACAAGCTGCCAAAGTTAACATATTCATTCAGAAAAACCGAGCAACACTCCAGTTAGCTCTGATTTCAGCCTGTTTTGTTGGAATCATCACACACCAAAACTCTGCGAAATAGTAAGCTCGAACTTAATTTAAATGTTATATATCTTCATAAGCATAAACTGAAAAGGATGATGTGACCCTTTTTAAATGGCGAATTCCAACTGACACTTCATGAATAGCCATCAAACAGGCCTAAATCAAAGACAGCTGGTCTTTGGATTAGTTTTTAACACTTAAGAGTCAGTAAAGCCTGATAGCTCTATAGAGCGACCTGTAGCGACCTGTGGCGGCCCACCCTTCTAAGCACAGTCCAAGTCAGATGCAAATCAATGACCCACTTGTCGTTCTCCTCACTCGTTGGGGTCTGTTGTTTTGTGTAAGTTTCGTATTTGGCAATTTGAATCATAACGAGTATTCTTCTGTAATTTCTTGAGAATCAGTTAAAAAATAGAGTAAAATATGCCTGGGAGATGAAGCCACAATTCTTCTGAGAAGGAAGATCCAGGACAGAGTCCCATTGGTCTGGCTGTCGATCCTACGAAGGTAAACGGCCCATCATTGCTTTTGCAGTATACCAAGAAGAGTAGATTTGCTTGCTTCTTCTTTTTTTTTTTGGTTTCCTCTCACATTTAGGAAGTGGGTCAGGATGAAGAGCAGAGCTCATATAGTGAACCACATTCACATGAGCTTGCTGATATACAGAAGCTAGAAAAGGGCAATAAAAGGTTAGCTACTCAACCTCAGTCTCAGCTAAGTGTCATACATTTTAAAAGGCACACCACCTTTTAGGAAGATACATGATGTTTGGTTTAACTGTGGAATAAAAATGACTCATTTGTGTTTACATAATTTTGTTAGTGAATGGTGTTTCTGACATAGTAACACTTAATCAACTGTTATTTTTTCCAAAATAGGATTTCTGCCATCTGGCTTTCCTCTGATTGAGAACGTAAAGTTTAAAAATATAATTAAACAATATTTTAAGAATGTTTTGATGTTTGGTAAAGAATGTTTTGATGTCTATCAAACATCAAACAAATTGTAGCTTCTTTTTCCTAAATCCTTTTCCTTTACCTTTCATGGGGTCAGCAATAAGAAAACTATCATGGGTAGAAAAGTAACTTTAGAGTGCTATGCTGAGTTGGGACAGTCTTAACCCTTACAGATGTCATTACAAGGGAAACACTTACGGGTTTGCTTGTCAATTGGAACTACAGCCAAAAAACGAAAGTTACACTAATGTAGAGAAGGGCTGTAGCTCTCTATTACTCAATAGTCAGACACACTGGTGGAGGACTTAGGACAGACAGGGACCATAAGAAGCTGAAGGGACATGTTGAAGATGTCCAGAAAATCTACTGCGAGTTATTCAGCACATGATTTTAGGGTCTGACTGAAACCAATTCTGGGACTTCCATCTTTTTGATGTTGATCTTTCTTAATGTTAAGGTGACTTGGTGCAGCTGCCGGATGAGAGGCTGATGCTGCTCCTCATGCTCAGGTTCAGTCCTTCTGCTGCTTGGAAATATGAAGGCCAGTCCGTCTCCTGATCTGAATGTTGCATCCCCGGCTTTTAGCACGGGCCACACTTTCCTTTCAATCATTGCTTTCTGGTTGGGAAAACCTGATTGCCTTTGTGGGTGGGGACAGAATCTATGCAGACGTGAATATCAGATAACATAGATGACAGAACTGATGCAACAGGATATAAAGACTCACTATCTACATCTCCTTAAAGGATATCTACTTTAAAGAATATATCAGTTTGTAATGATTGACAGATCTGATTGCCTTCAGTGTGTGTATTAAATGTGATGATAATTTGCATTGATATTTTAAAATGCTTCTTTGACTTATGATAGCTTAAATTCAACAAATAAATCTGTAACAGTACATGTCTAAAAGTAGTTGTTTTAAGTTTGATTCATTATTGGATCCCCAAATTTCCAACCTTTATTGTTAATTGCAACTGATGAATCCTCGATTTTATCCTTGTCCGAATAATGAGTTGGAAAGTTGGTGAAAAAGGATGGTACCTTTATTTATTCCGTTCATCCATCCATCCATCCATCCATCCATCCATCCATCCATCCATCCATCCATCCATCCATCCATCCATCCATCCATTCATCCAATAGTAAAAATAAAACTTATGTTGAGACAAGAAGCAGAACATGTAGTCTCTTTGCATCTTTGTGACTGTCTGACTATGGTCTGATCATTGTATTCCAAGGCACAGATGTTACCTGAAAGAAACAGGAGTTACAGTCTTGATTTGACTTCACAGACTGAGGAATTTTTGAATATGTAGCCATTGATCTGAATGAGCTTGCTGAAACTTTAACTTACCACTGACAAAGACGTTTTTCACATAACATAACATTAAACTATGGTTCACTTCACATCTCAGTAGCTTCGGACCAAGGAAGACGCTTATAGTAGCTAGAACTGAGGCTTGTTTAAGAAAAAACAACAAACAGATACCCAGACAAGTAGAAGAAGCTGCAGTGATCGGCTAACAAGCAGATTCTCAGCTTATAACCAAAAACACCTTTTGAAGGAGTCTGCATTATATTACTATCTACACCTCCACACTTTGATTACACCCTGATTGGCTAACAAACAGCTTCAAAAAGCCTATTTACGTCTTCCTCATTGATCTTTAGCTCAAAGGGGTCAGAGAAGAGAGGCGAGGTGGTGCTGAGTTGCTGAAGGGTGCAGGTATAAAAAAAAGTAATCCACTTCTCCAAACTACTTACTCAAACCCCACTCCTACACGTAGTGACAATCTCCAACCCCATTAACAAATCCACACACCCCTGCCCTCCACGCCTCATTATGCACTTAGGCTCTTTTATTCAGCATCAGAAGACCAGGTAAGCTCTAAGACCATAATTACTCTGATCTTCAACAGGTCTGTGTAGCTTTGTGACAGCTCAATTGTTTCATTCCACCATCTCCCTGATTCGTAAGAAACGCAATATCCCATGATCAGAACAACGATAGCCTGTCGCCTTGAGATCCTTTGTCATGGAATCCTTGGTGTGATTGGTGTTAAAACATCTGGAGAACATCACAGGGCCTTTGCTTGTCCCCCTGCTGACATTTTTTAGGCTGTACTAAATGAACTGTTCATCTTTGCTTTCCTCATATGTTGGAGTTTTATTAATCAATCTGCGCAGCCAAAGAACATAAATGAAACCCGTAGAATTTGGGGTTAACAGAAGATACGCCAGTGTTGCAACAGGAACTTTATGTGTTTGGCTTGTTACAGAGGGTTGACCTTTAAAACCCAGCTGTATATAAAAACTTTGATAACATCACAGGTCAGCTCTGATAAATGGGGACCGCTGGAAAAGTATTGTGTAATCCATTTAAGCAAACAAGAGAAGCGCATACAAATACCCTCTGTGGCAGAAAGCTATAAGTGAGCCTTGCTGTTTAACTTTTCATGACGCCTTCGATCTGTCTGACCCGAGTCCCTTTTATCCAGTTAAAGCCAGAGTCGCAGTAACACTCGTCAGACAAACAGATGCAGCTTGCATTTCTTGTTTCATTTGAGACAATTGAAGAAACAGCTCATAACATTTTTGCCTCCTCACAATCTACACACTTAGCGCTTGACTTTTCTTTTCATCTGTTTGATTTGTACCTATTCAGTGAAATCATGGGAGCAAAGTAATTGGAATCATGATGATGAACGCACAGATGTTTTTGTAAAAAGTTGTCATGGGGAAAACATGAAAGGAGTTTAGGTATAGTGTGCACATCTGCTCCTTTGTTCTTAAGATAACGGTTCCTCTCATTTTACTGTCATATCAGCTGTAACATGTGCTTAAGACTAAAGCAAACACAAATTTAGAAAAAGTACAGAGGGATAAATAACCTGGAAATTTTCAGATCATACTTTGCGTTTATACAAAATATGTTGGTTTTGTTATATTTAAAGAGTTTCTTTCAGTTTTAGCTTTTAAACATACTTTGTGTGTTCTGATTCAAGTCTTTGGTGCCTTATTAGCAAGCATAGAAAAGTGGTGTTTTAATCTAATTTCACAGCAAGCTTTTTTATACATTTTTTATTATCAGCCTCTTGTCAGTTAAAGGTAAATGCAAACTAATATTTAGCAAAGAGCACAGGTAATAAGGGGTAAGTGCAAGAAGATGCCTGTCAGTGACAGAGTCCATCTGTACTGTGTGCCAGAGAACCTGCTCACCAGAATCATTATAGAGCAAACAGACAATCAATGAACAGAAGAGCTAAGTCATAAAGTTACAGAAAAGTTTAAAGCAGGATTAGATTGTAAAATGATAACCCAGCTTTGAACATTTTACAGAGCAGCCTTTCATTCATCATCTGAAAATGGAAAAACATGACAGCCCAAAACATGATAGTTAACTTCAAAAAAGAGAGAGTCCTGCAGCTTTAGATGTGTCCTTGGTTCTTCTTATTTGAATCAGCAATTATTTTCCTTCTAATTGGTTTCTACAGGATTTGTCTTAAAGGGATCCATGATTACAAGGACAGAAAGATCCTTTAGTGTCACTTTAAACAGTCGTTCATTATCTTACCGTTTGATTTTAATTTTGTATTAGCCTCTGCTAATACGAAATTAATAAAACTAATAGCTAAAGCTATTATAATAAACAGTAGATTATAAGCTGATAACATTTGTTTGTTTCAACACATATCTCATATTTAAAAGCTTGGAAAAACGTTAAGGTAGCGTCTCAGTGTGGCATTGTCTACATTTACACCATTCAAATGCAATTAGATAAAAAAACACTTCTTGTTGATCCACACCAGAATTTGAATCAGGTGCGTTGAAGTAGATTGGTATATGTAAGTTGCTGGACAGTTGGAGTTAAAAATAGAGCCCTTAATTAAAGAAGATGCCAAAAAACTAATGTTGAATCCGAAGGAGATGCTTAGCTTCACAGCTTAGATAGAAACATTTGTCAAGAATGCAGATATCAGTCCTGCACCTGAAAGATCTGAACCTTATGGATGAAAGATGGGCTAAAGCTATTGTTGAAAGGAAGCTATAAGCAGTTAACGTAAGCTTTGCCCCAAGCCATTTGGGAGAGTCAACAACTCTGAGAGAAATTTGCTCTTTATGAAACATTGCATAACTTTTGGCCCAAATATTAGCAAAAATATTAGATATGTTAAAATACTTAGGTCAATACTAAGCACTTAGTGTTTATTGAGGCTACATGCAGCCTTTTCAAAAACTCAGCTATGTAACTTGAGACGGTCAGGGTCCTATGACTCCTTCAGTGAAGGAGTCATGGGACCCTGAGCTCCTCTTAAATCTGAGAGCTAGCTGAGCTTAAAGATGTTGTTAGCCAACAAAACGGATATGAAACTTAAGCTGATCAGTCTATGTTTGGTTCCTTGATTTAGATTGGTGTTAATTTAGATGAGTGAAGGGTCTCATTATTACTAGCGCCTTTATGACTTCTCGGTCTGCTGGTCCAAATAGTCTGCTAGTAATATAGCGCCTCTAGTGGCTAAAAGTGACTACTTCCTGGGTAGAAAATAGTTGGGTTTTGGGTTGAGAACAAACGCATCAGATCTCTCCAAAACTCTATTTTAGAGATTTTTTTTTCTTTGTCGCTGTTGCCTGAGCTGTCTCCCGTGTTTTGTGTGTTTGTGTTTTGTATGCATCTGAATAGCTATTTTTGTTTCTAATCATGTGATTAGAAAGACACAACCAAGACACAACCAAGACACAAAGACACAACCAAGCAGACGAGCTCCAAGCCAGCTCCCGTGTCACAGGATGAAAGAGAACATATCCAGTTAGTCAC
>JAUZNJ010084552.1:0-23416 GCA_034780135.1 Jordanella pulchra
GCCAAAGGCTGTGCAACCAAATATTAAGGAGGGGGGGCAATATTAGTGCACATGCTGGTTTTCTGTTTTGTCCTTTAGAATTAAAATATTTATGTTGAAATGTTAATTGTCTTTGTTAAATTACTTTGGACCTCAAATTAAAGATACTGCTGATTTAAGTTTTGAACATTTCCATTTATTTCTGAAGATATTCACTCAGCTATGTAAAACATGAAGGGGTGCCAATAATGGTGAGCAGGACTGTATATATATGTGATAGGTCACATAACAACTCAAATAAGTTCATAGTTTTGAAAGTGTATAACAATTATACATAATTTTCAATATAACTGTTCTGTCCATTTGTACTTGGTCAGTCTTGGGTTAAATTACCTCTTTGGTTCATTAGCAGGCCTGTGAAGAACTTTGTGGCATGCTGAAAAGGTAATCCAGCCATTCATTCAAGAACACATGTAAATATGCAGGACTAGACAATCGAGGACCTGAGTTAACAAAGTCTAACAAAGTGGATCTGTGTATTTTTATGGCTGTGGGCTAAAGATAATGTGCCCCACTCTTTTTAAGAGACCCAAATAAATTTCCACCAAGCATCTTTAACTTTCTTGTCTGTTAAACAAAACTACCGTCACAGCATAAAGCTAGGGTTATGCTTCATGCATTGTACTGGGTGTCAGGGTGTATGGACTATCAAATGTTTGTAATCTGCTATGGATGGTGTGCCATGCTTCCTTTAAACATGATGGTTTGGATTTTGCTTTGCTTTACTATATCTGTATTTATATTCTTGTTCCAAGGCATCCATCCATCTTCTTTCTCTTATTCTGTCAGGGTCACGATTTGGCTGGTGTCTATCTCCGGCAGTCCATGGGCGAAAGGGAGTTAGACATGGACAGGTCGCAATCCTTATCAGGAAAACAGCAACATACAACCATTCACGCACACACAAGGACAATTTAGAGAAGTCAATTAACATAACTCTCATGTTTTCGAAATATGAGAAGAAGCTGGAGTACCTGGAGAAAACCCCGTATGCATTGGGAGAACAGGCAAACTCCATGCAGAAAGACTTTTGGACCAGAGACTGAACCTGCAAGGAGAGAGAGCTAAAAACTGCACCACTTCCAGCCCATATAATCAAATGTCTCATAATCTTTGTCTGTTTGACTTGGCAGCCATAAACAGATGTATCTCATGAATATGTCTTTTTTTATTTGCGATGTCAAGCATTTCTTCTCTCATTTTAACTATTATTTCAGTGTTTATGTACAGTAGGTTCCAACTGTCTTTTGTGGAGAAAAATTCATCCAGGCATCAGGTAAACCGCTTGCTCAGGATAGAGCACTGTCAGTGCAAACCTGTGAAGGGCGAACATAACCGAGCCTTGAGGCTGCAACCAACATGTTTCAAGAGTGGGCTTGATAAAAAACACATGCTTCACTTTTTATTTGTAAAGTATTTTCAAAACTATGCATCATCGTTCTTCCACTTTTTAATACTACTCAACGTTGATGATTATTTTTCTATGTCATGTGCAGTGTTAGTCTTCTTGAACATATGTAAAAACCATGACTTCTTTTATTCCCTCATGACCATCAAAATAACACTTTCTACTTGCATAAAAACCCCCAAAACACAAAACAGATTTTATTTTTTTCATAAATGTTATGGAATGCTGTCATGGCCTGAAGTGATAGTCAGACCTCAGACATAGAAAGAAATACAAGGAAGAAAACAAGCCAAAAACAACATCAGTTCTTGTGCTTTTTATCAGCCTGGGATCATCCTTTAAAGCGTCAGGCTTCCCGCCGCTGTGCCACCTGGGACTGATACCGGGTTGTATGGATTGAGCAGCAAGGTCAAGGAGGTGTGAATTATTGGCACAGATAATCAGCGGGTTTTACCAAGGCAGCACTTCACAAGCTGTCTCCCCTGCCATGTAACCCCAGCAGCCCCTGGCGTACTCAGGGCTCCCATGGCAGCAGGGGTAAATGGGAGTGTAACACCCCTTTGCTGTCTGGTTACACACATGATTGAATAATTGAATGCATGTATAGACTTAACACAGACATAAAAATGTTTGCGCTTATCTGCAGGTGTTGTGCTTTGTAAAAATATTTATGACATTTTTCCACATTTTTTTATTGAACTTCAGACTTTAAACGGGATTTTAAGAGAGACGGAAAAAATGCGAACAATTTAAAAAAAAAAAAAACAACAAAAAAACAAGTAAGCAGCTAAAGCCTGGTACAACACTGACACTAAATGCCATCTGATCCCATCCCACAGAGAAAGACAGATAGATCTGTTAAAAATCACACTGCTGCATTTTGATATTTTAAAGTATCAAAGTTCAAGAGGTCCTAATGTTTCTGCAAGGGACTATATGCATTAGAGCTAGCATATGGAGAAAAATATCATAGAAAAGTGAAGTGAAAAGTTTACAAAAAACATGTCTGACAAAACATATTGAGACCGATAAGCTATATCAGTTGGATAGATCCATAAAGAGGATGCTGACAGTTCCCAGTGCTCTCTTTGTGGCTGGTGCCAAATGACAGGCCTGTGGAGAAAGGCGTGTTTGATAATACATCCACTACATATCCAGCGCAGCAGCATTCCCTTCAGTCTATTTATATTTCTTTTTACTTCGCTGTCTGCACTTTACCTCAATTCGAAGCAGCCATGCGTGTTTTACAACCCTGCACCTGAAACACTTTGTTTCTGGTTGTGGGTTACAAGTTGTTGTTTTTAAAAATAGAACATTATCAGCTTTTTGCCAAACCGAAGTGACACACCATCAGACGTGTGCACATATGTTTTTATGTTTTTCTTTGCATTTGTTTTTTTAAGGCTGTGGCCCATAATCTGACAGATAATTAGGTAGCGGAGGTAAGTGGACATTTGCAGTTTGGTGTGGTCAGCATATTGGGCTTCCTTAGTGGAGAGGACAATGACGAGCTCCACAGTGTCCCTATTAAAGCAGCAGCCTCCAGGCTTGCGGATTAGCCTGAATAGCCTGTGCTCCCCAGGTACAGGATTTGGTTTACATTAGCCAGCTCTGCCCTTGGCAGCAACTGCTTACTCCTGTTCAAGTCACTTAGCTCTGGCCTAATATGCAGGGTATCTCTTTTTTTTTTTGTTAGATAATTAGGTAGAAAAGCTTAAGAGTCACAACTTTGAACCACAAATATAGTTGCTGTTGCTTTTAGGAAGCACTGGTGGTGCAATTTTTAGTGCAAACTCTCAGAGAGTATATGCTGCTCAACTACACTTTTGTACCCATGCCACTGAGGAAGGTATGTAGCTGGAGGCTACCGGACCACTCTGAATTTTCAACATAACTTTAACTTTGCCTCATTTCAAAGTTATACGACTGGGGAAAGAAATATAATTGCACAAATTATTAGCACACACAAAAAAAATCCTATGGAAAAAATATATATTCAGCGTTGGATGTTGCTGGATCGAAACATTGATTAGCAGTGGGTCCACCACTGCTTTACATTCTTGTTTCATGCATATTTCATTACAGCTCTGAAAGTGGCTAGCTTTGCTGTCAAGGGACTGTGACAGATGTCTATTTCTTGAATGAGTGACCAGCAAAGGGAGGTCCTAGTAACCTGTGCCACTCCAGATATGGATTCCCCCATCTGGCCTGCTTCATTGTCCTTTATCCTGATCAATCCAGATTATTATCTAAGAAAGTGTGAATATTGCTTTTAGGCTCGTATTGTGCTCCATAAGAATTGTTTCTTAATCAACAGATATAAAAAAAAGACAAAACAATATTCTAAAATAAAAGTTGGTATTTGCACCTAAAATTTTAGCATCGTTCTTTTAGCATTGATATTGTCTCTTTTCTGCAGACAATATTCTGATTTTTGGATAATATGCAAACTTAATACAAAAGAATATGATTTTGATAGATAAGGAAGGCTCGAACTGTTAATTTCTAAAAGTAATTTTCAAATTATTTTCGGACCTGTTGAGGATTATTTCCCCCTTTTCTTATTATAAAATAAAGTAATAATTCAACTGTTTTTATAAAATAAAAAAATTAAACAGTAATCTGAATTTGGGTAAATCATACAAGGCTTATTTATTTGCCAGACAAAATAATACTAGGTATCAATTATAAGTTATGATTTTTACTTTGTAAATTTCTGTTTTTATTGATTCTTATGACTTGAAAAAATGAGAATTAACACCAACCCAAATCTAATCTTGAAAATTTTTTATTGTATGCCGTTTTACCTTCCTATTATATTTAGAGTAACATGAGTATCACAACATACCATAACAGTTAATTTAGATTTTTTTTTCAAACCACAAAATATGTGTTTCTTGTAAACAGTGTTAATCTAAAAGATGTAACAGATTTCATATTACAAGTTACCTTCGTTAGGAAGCAATGATACTTTACAATGTTACAAAGCCACATTTATTTGCTGCTGAGTAAAGTGCAGTCAATTACGGTCTTACGAAGAAATTCACATTTTCATGAAGTAAAACGTGACAGTGGTTTATACAAGTTCAAAGTTAGCATTAATTTTGACATTAATTGGTGCAAGTGTAGCCACTTGGAAAACAAAACTGCCATCTCCTGACATAAAACGTCTACAAAACAAACAAAAAAAAATACTATATTGATCAGTCTTCCTCTACTCTTTATTGAAGCAGTTGATTTTGAAGCATTTCTAAAGTGTTGCCCCTAACACTGCTCTTAAATTATAGCAAAAACATAGAGCCCTTCTTTCAGCCAGCTGGCCAGCAGTACACAGCAACAGGGAGATGATGTCTTGCACTGCATGATTCTATACTAAATATAAAGCTAAAGCTAAATATTGAGAAAAACCTCAAGGAGATTAACTCACATGCATCCTATCACATCTGGAAAGCTTTTAATCCAGGTGGGAACCTATTCAAGATGAAATAAGGACATTTTCTACAGTTTCAAATGCTGGTATCCATATTTAATCAATTAACTAATAAATGAATTAAAAACTAAAAAGATATTATGCAGCTGTCTGAAATAGGCAAAGAATTTGCAGAGGTTGTAATTTCAAAAGTCAGTGGATATCATGACAAGTCGGTAAGTCAATTCCTCTTAAATTCTTTTTATTATCCCTTTATTAGATTTATTCTGATCAGCCCTTTATTAAATGAGATTTAAACATCACAAAATCTCATTTGTTATATTCAGTGAAATCAACACGTCTTAGTTTGTGCAAACTGAAAGTTGTCTTAGAGTAAAACCCTTTAGGTATTTAGCTATGGTTATATAAGGTATATACTCTGTTTCCTCTCCTATATCATCACTGTTAGCTACATTGTGGATATAAAAAGTTTATAGCTAAAATAACTCAACCAAAAAAGCAACACAGATGACTCTGACCCGTCAAAATGTCTAAATAATGATAAGGTGATTAACTGAGTCTGGGATGTTGCAGAAATATCAGTCGACCTGTTTATGCCTCCCTCTGTGAGATGCTATGTGTTTATTCACATGCAAAACTGGTCACTGTAATCTGATCGCTTATTGCAGATTTTATTGCTGGGTGTGAACTGTTGCTGTTAGCCTCGTCTACTTATATCCTCGTAAACCAGGATCTATGTTAATCTGAACGGGGCTGTCATCGCTGGCTTCTCATTAAAAGCTCTTAAATACCCTAGGAACACAATGGGGAAAGTTTGAAAAAATTTAACTGGTGTAACTTGACACTAGTCACCATATTGCTTTAACACAGAGATTAGTGAATGCTAACGATCATACCATTTCTGGCTCCCTGTCACCACCAGCATTCATCTGAGAAAACTGAACATCGAGTCTTGCAGTGTCTGTGTGCCTTTGCTTGTCTGGAGGCAAAACTACTCCTTCTTTTTACAAACTGTACCATCTCTAAAGATGGTTTATTTTAAAATGCGATGAAATTGATCCTTCCGATGAATACAGTGTCACTGCAATTTCCCAAACTGGCCACAGAAAATCCAAAATGTTTTAGATTCATTTAGTTTTGGCTAACTAATGAAAGAAGATCCCTTTATACAGTTCTCTAGATGGAGATATGATAAGTGATCTTTCCTATCAGGAAGGACTTTCCAAGGTGTCCTGACATTAAGGGCAAACAGTGGATAAAATGGCCTGTATAATTAGCTTGAGAACACATGACTCCTATAGGAGGTCATAAGAGCATTGCCTGCATAAATATCACAAATTGAATTATTTATTCATTTAGAATATGACTTTCTGTAATCCTTTTCACAGCATACCTCTTTCCTTTCAGGCCAAACTCCAAATACATGCAGCCTGTTTTACTGCACAGTGCTGTATAATATGTTGTTGTGCTTTGAGGAGCTCTGTGCCAGGCAGTCTAAACTTACCTGCAATTTCTCTCTCTAAATGCATCCACCAAGACAGTAATGTGCATCTTCTCTAAGCTATAATTTTATCCTTCACTGAAACGCTGTCATTCAGAGATTGAAGGGTTCACCCAGCTTTCCTGAGCATCATTTATGCAACCTGGCACTTTGGCTGTCTGGTGACATACATACGTCTGTTTCACTGACATATGCTAAAGCGTTGATATAAGAATTATACAAATGTAGGATTAAAGAGGAAAAGTAAGACAAAAAAACCCCCACAGTGACCAAATTCTTATTCTCATCCTACTTTGTTTGAAGCTTTCTGAACTTAAAGTTGTGTTAAAAAAAATTAGGTTTTGATAAATAATCTTGAAACCTTCCTAGCTTTGTGGCTTGTATCCTGAACAGCTTAACGTAGAACTTAAACATATAAAATGGCAATACACTTGCCCACATTTGAAGTACCACCTGGTTGATACGCCTTTTGGTTTTTCCACTGTCATCTTGTCAACCTGATTAACCTGAAATTATGTTCAGATTTCCGTATAGAATTTTATTCAAATCTATTCAATTTCATTTTCTAGCTAATTATCTAATTGTATAAATGTATCAGCAGGAAAAAGATTCATAAAATTATTAAGCATTATACCTAAATTTTCACCCAGTTTGGACAGTAGCCAGTCACCGTAGATAGGATAAAAGACGAGGGGCATTACACAAACTGGACATATCATCAAAACTGTGGCAACAACAACATCTGATCAGGGGAGCTAATAAGAGCTTGGCATTAATACTGATGTAGTTGTAGGTATTTTCAGTCACTTTTGGTTCTTTTCCACATATAAAAAAATCTCCAGTGATATCCATATATCTGGACTAAATACAAGGGTTTTAAGACGCATCCACTCCTGGTCTAAATGTAATAAAACACTACGGAAGAATATACTGAGTCCAGAATTTGCTTGGGATACCTATGTAAGGAAAGTCGGTTCTGATGTACTCTGACTTTCAAATTTTTTCACACTACAACAGCCAACTTCTATGCAATGTTTGGGGGGAATTTAGTTGTTCTAACAAAAATAAAATAGTTCATACCCTTGAAGGAGAACAGTAGTGATACATCATTTTCAAAAGTGTTTTTTTTACATAAAAGTCAGAAAAAAGATCTGATAAGCCCCTAAACTAAATCCATGGTAAACCAGCTGGCCTTGTACCTTTTCAGTCCATTTGTGCACAAGTCGTAGGTGGGTTTATATCCAAGTTGAGCTTTAAAGCATCATCCCAAACTTTAGACATTTTACTTTGAGCAGTTCAATTCATTATGTTAAAGATGAAATATTATGACACAAATGTTAACCCACCAAGACATGGCTGTTCATCTAAGCAGCCCAGAAAATAAGAGCATTATTCATGAAAGTATCCAAGTGGTTAAGGGTTGATCTTTAGGAGCCTCAGAGATCATCAGGTCAGGCTGGACAAACTGTAGACATAAAACAATGAGTTATAGGCTCTGCAACTTTCTTACATGCCGAAAACTTCGCTTAGCAATAGCTTAAAACGCATTCCTCTCAATGAAACATGATGGTAGCAGCTTTATACTGCACCAAGGCTTTTTTACCATATGTTTGGCAAATAAACAGATGAACCTAGACAGAAGGTAATCATGGAAGAAAACCTCCTAGAGGTTTTAACAGTGTACTCCACACTCTCAGTCTCCATCTCACTATGTGCAAAGCTAAAAGAGACATTTCCTAAAACACTTGCAGATTTCAGAAGGGATCAATAAAAATCTAAATTACATTTTTTTGCTGCATTTGTATTTGTTCATAATCTTATAGCGCTTTGTGTTCTGTCACATAAAATCCCATTAGCTTTGTTCTTGTAACATAGAAAAATGTACAATGGGTTGGGTAGTACAAAGACTTAGCACTGTAATTGATAACCTTTTAAGTAGAGCATGTTTAATGCTAGAAAACATTGTGAGATGCCTAATGATCTCCTCAAGCTTTTCCAGAATATTTAAAAAAAGCTGTAGACAACTGGATTTCTTCTTCAGGGTGTATGTTTTGTGCTGAAAGAAAGCAGTTTGTCAGGTGAAGTTGATGGAAAAATAAGGTCAGCATATGGGCCCTCTGAATGTGAATGTCTGAGAGAGAAAAAGAGGGAGTGAGACACAGGGAGAGGGAGAAGTGGTGATATTTCCCCCTTTTTATTTTGGGGAACTAGAGCGTTGTTCCAGGTCTTTGCTATTCCTTACTAATCAGGTGCTGCCAACCTGCCAGCCAAGGCGGGACGCGAGGCCTTTCAAAACACTCTGCTAATTAACAAGCCCCCAATGCATCCCTTTCGCTTTTACAGCACTAGCACATCTGCCATAGAAACTCTAGAGAAGAAAAACTACATTATCGCCTGCCTGAGTGGATCCCCTCTCTTTGCACACAACCTCAATAGATGTTTGTTGTGCTGTGTGTATGCGTGTCAGTCGGAAAAAGGTGCGCAGCAAGTTTTTCACAAGCCCTCAATTTTTCTTTTTTCTCCGTGTTGGTGCTGTTATGTTGAAGAACAGCTTGTGTAGACATTGGCAAAGTGTCCTGCTTCTATCAAGCAACCGAAAAAGCATGAATAGGGCTCCCACTGTCTTAATGAGTGTTTACATGTACCCAGAGCAGATTAAAAGATGTTTCTGGTGTTGCCTGGGGTGTTGCAGCAACACAACGTTGACAAACCAGCATGCATTATTTGGATCAAAAAAGATTTGATGATGAACTTTCTTTCAAATTCACTAATAGCTCATAGATCTGACATTTACAAATTGTGTGTATAGAAGTACAAATGATTATGTTATTAAGCCAAATTGTTTCATACCTGCTGGAATGACGGAAAATAACCCCTGGAAATTTAACAAGTCTTTGAGAGCCTCAGGAAAATTTGACAAAGTAGTTAAAATGATCATGTTTACTTTAGTAGGCTCTGCCAGGCCTTTAAACCTTGCATACATTCACAGCAGCAATGGAGTTATGGCTTTTTCCAGGCCTGAAATTCCATTACCTCCACATTTTCAAACCAGGGGCTGAGGGAGGCCCAGGAGACCATGTCAACTCATTTCCTCTCATGTCAGAAAGCCGCAGTGTACTTACTCTACCTCTTATTGAGACAAACTCTAATTCACTTAAACTAAACCCGCTGACACCCATCCAATATCAACACTTATTGAAAAAGTCTCTAAGCAACCCCAAAACCCTGAAAATAAGGAAAACGAATTTGCAATTTTGGAGGTCAAATGCTTTCCAAGCGACACGTGGCAGCTTCACATTGAATATTAAGCTGTGCATTGGAAATGGAAAACTAATATTACCTCACATACTTTCAGGGAATATAAAGGGTTACATAAAGTATAACATATTAAGCATTCAAATGTGAAAGCTTTAAGCTATTGTGATACACAAACTGCTGTTTCAGAACTAATTATAATGCAAAAGATCTGGTCATACACTTGAAATTACAGTATAATAACATCTTAATATTATTTAATCAGTTTTAGATGTTGAAAGTGCTTTTAAAGACTAAAATACAGATTTTCTAGAAGTTTCTATTTGCAGTATTCTGCTTTGCTAAATACTAGCTGTGCTTCCATTCAACTGAAATCGAATTTTATGCAAACTTGTAAAAGGAAATACAAATTTGGGACGTTTCCATTTGGTTTGAAGGGAATCAACCAAGCACTGCTAATGCGTCCTATATTGTCGTCCATATTACGTCGTCATGCATGGCTGTAATAAACAGGAAATAGAGGATGGAGCAGGCACCACATATCAGTAAAGGAGGAACGTTTTAATGAATGTGTTGCGATCGGGGAGGTTGTTCTTAGGTTAACATGTCAGTTAGTAATGGCGATGTTGGTTCCAGCAATAGTTATGCACATAATAGTAACATCTGGGAAGATGCCAACAACAGAAACAGCTGTAAAAGTTGAGTAAAAGTTTGCTTTTAGACTCTGAGCTGATTCTAAGAAGGTGTTTCCATCTGTTGTAGCATCAAACGTTTTTTGTAAAAGCCATTGAAACACTTCAAACAAACTTTTATTTTTAATTTTTTTTTTTAGAAATTGTAGGGAGTTTATTCAAATGTTGCAGTTTCCATCAAGCTTCAAAATGCACATTAGAAAAAGCTGATATATATTATCACTGTGCAAGTAGCAGTAATTTGATAAGGACCAGGTGTGATAAGTTGTTATCATAATATTTTTACTCCATCCTGAAGGAACGGAAGTTCAACACCAGGGACGAAAATTAAAAAGAGTATCTAATCTAATGCTGGCTTTAAAAAAGTGGGAATGAATTTCATAGAAGCCATAAGGCTCAAAATGGTTTAAAAAAATGTATTTGAAAGGTTTAGCAAACACTGTTCCATCAACCTTATGGAGACTCTTATTTCTAAACCTAAAAATGTTGTTTACAAATTGGTGTTGACAGAATCAGTTAAAAAGAATATAAAAATGGGCCTGTTCGTTGAAATAATTACTTTGTTGATCGACGTCTTTAATTTGCATTTTGTTTAATACTGTATTAGCCCTTTCAACCCCATCGGCAGTTCTTTGTAGTGGTACTGTCGTAGAAATAAACAAAAAAAAAAAACAAATCAAAATCCCAAAAAAGCCTAAAAACCATATAGCAATCAAGTCAGAATTCATTGTAATAGAGAGATATATTATAGACAATGATCTACAAGTCATTAAATGAATGAAGAATAGTCAATTGTAAATTATTAGAATGACTTTTCTTGTCACATTGACCACTCAAAGTGCTGCACACAATTGTATTTTTAATAGCTGTGATATTCCGTTTGTCAGAGAAGCAAAACATAGGTTCTGATTGGTTGTATGTTAAACTAGTTATGAGATTGAAATCATCAAATTAGTGCTTGAGTCTTATGTGTCTCACATTTCTTAATTCAACACCACTTACTTCATTTTAGACTTTACTCGCTTTAAATTTGAAATCTACAGTATTGTTCGTACATTCTTATAATCTTGTGAGGTCTATGTGGGCTACTTTGTTACTTTTAACTCTCTCTTTTTATGGTTTTTCTGTTCATAACGAAGTTTAAGTGAGTTTCTGTGGATGGTTTTAACTGAATTAAACTGGATGCAGGTCAGGCTGCTGTTGGTTGGAGCCACTCCAATCACTTGGTATTATATATCAGATACATTTTCATCAGTGAAGACACAGCATCTCTGCATCAATGAAGTACGTTATATAAATGCTATTTTGCTACAATAGTAGATTAGCCCTAAATACAGTAGAGGTGGATCATATGTGCTGTGTATTTGTTTTCTTTTGATGCTCAAACTGTTGAATTTTTTAGAGGCTCAAAACATTTGGCACCTTGGTTTCGCTCAAGTTGTGTGTAGCTCTCATTCAGATAGGAAGCTAATGCTGAAACACTATTTATCAGAGACAGAATACTTTCCCATATCATTGAAATGCGAAGCAGATATGCAAGATGTTTTGTTTTGCATTGTGTGCTTTAGATTTGGATGTTTAAGTACTTTTTAATGTTCTCATTGCATTCTCTTCGGCAGACTTAATGATTTCGACATTGCCTGCAAAATAAAGAATATCCTGGCAAGTGCATTTTAGGTGAATTCTTGGCCCAAGACAAGTATGTTTTGAAAGTAGTGGTGGATGTTTATGCCCCTACGAACACAAAGACGGCTCTGACAGAAAAATGCCAATCAGTGAGTAAGTGGGAGTTCTAGGCAGCCTTTCCTGCCTAGAACACCTTCACTTTCCATTTGCCTCACTACGCAAACCAGCTTGTTTAGGGATGAGGAGAAAGTTGGCTAATGAGCTGCTTGCATCAAGCCTGTAGAAAAAGTAGGACCTCTCTTCGTAACAGCTCAAGAGAACTCCTCCTCTGGGCATGCCCACAAACAGCAAAACAACAACAACCACTGTGCAGACAGGGCAACACAAATTGACATGATTAAGCAGTGGGAATGGCAGTTATTGTGAAGGAGGCAGAATGCAGAGCAGGCACAATGGGAATGCATGAATTTGCAGGCAGATACAAAGTGTGCAGCAGCAAAATTTGGGACAGGAAAAGTTGTCTTGGTGAGAGTTCAGTCAATAGAGCACATGCTTGAGTATATTGCCACTCAACACATTTTTTCCGTTGAGCTTGTGTATTTAATGCTTGTCACATGCTACTGGATGCAAAAGTTAAAAGAAAAGAAGAGACTCGTGCACATTCTAAACTAGTTATGTCTCCAAGAATACTAAAGCAGCCATTTACACTTATACGTTTTCAAGGAAAGCACAGTTTCACCTTGATGTAAAACAATAGGATTTGTATGAACCTAAATTTCAGTATTATTTTAGGAAAAGTTGTTTCTCTAGGCCAAAATCATTCAAAGGAAATAACTCCTTCTTTCCCATCAGTAACACTTATGTTACGTTATACCATAGCACGTTACTATAGCTGGATCAATTAAAGAAATTTTGCAATAGTTCATGGTGATTGCTGTGGGAGAGGACTGCTTACTGTTCTGGTCCATGGATGCGCAGAAAGCGAAGTCAGTGATAATGCTGCTAAACTGGAAGCATAGATACTATTTTACATTGAAGTCAAAGACAAAAATCTCTCTATGATTTGCTTAATATCTGAAAAAATATATATTTCATCCACATGGGCTGCAAGGAACTCTAATGTAATGAAGCTCTTTGCATCACAACATGTTTTACCACTGGCTGCCTTAGTTTTCCAGTTCAAAGCAGTTTACTTCTTCGATGTTATACTAACATCCCTTGCATGGTATATTTGTGATTGTTAAGAAATACTGTCAGTAGATTATTCTTGGCTATTGTTAAAAGTAGTTAGACCCCTTCTTCATGTTTTTTTTTTTTTTACAAAGCATGTTAATTTTATTATACTTCTTGCCAACTGTTGACATTGGTGTCTATGTTGAGCTGGATACTGTTTGCTTCTGAGAATCCACAAATCAATTCAATTCAATTTAATTAAATTCAATAAATTTTTATTTGTATAGTGCCAATTCACAACATGTGTCATCTCAAGGCACTTTATAGAGGCAATTCAACCAAAATCATGCAGTCACATTGGTTCAATGTTTTCTATCAAAGGAAAGCCAGCTGATTGCATCAACTTATTGACTGGACAGCAATCCCTCACACCAAGCATGCATGTAGCAACAGTGGAGAAGAAAAACTCCCTTTTAGCAGGAAGAAACCTCCAGCAGAACCAGGCTCAGTGTGAGCGGCCATCTGCAGAGGTCGACTGGGGTTCAAGGAGACAGAAGCAGACATACAGAAAGAAGCAGAAATACAAAAGGCAGTTGTCAGCTCCACAGGCGGCCCAGTCCAGAAAAGACACAACCAGGCGTACGAGCTCCAAGCCAGCTCCCATGTCAGAGGATGAAGGAAAGCACATCCAGTTATTCACAGTAAGAGAAACAGGACTACACTAAAAAACAGGCCAAACTCCAACATCTATAATCTAAGGTGTTAATGGTAGCAGCACCACTGATATTTCCATCCAGAACATAGTCACAGCCGAACAGGAACAGACCAGATGAAGCTAGTATGATGAGAAAAAGCAGACAAAGCACAAAGTTATGAGTGGAACTTGACAAATAATGCAATGCATGGAAAATTAAGACAGAATGAGAAGAATTGCTCCCTATGTGATCTAGTAGCCCAAACATATCTCAGCACAAATACAGAAAGTAGCTCAGGATAACCTAACTATTCTGGATGAGGTCTAAGAGAAGTGGAGCCACAATAGGACCAAGGTAGAGCTAAGGAGAAATGTCCTGTTCTGGACTGAAGTCCCCCCTGCCGGACCGGGCTGTTAGCGCTCTACCTCCACCTACCTCTCTACTCACCCAGCGACTAAGCAAACATAACTCTGTTTTAACTATAAGCTTTATCAAAAAAAGAAAATTTTAAGCCTTGCCTTAAAAGAAGACAGGGTGTCTGCCTCACGGACTAAAACTGGTAGTTGGTTCCACAGGAAAGAAGCCTGATAACTAAAAGATCTGCCTCCCAAATCCATCTTGAATATAATGTTTTGATAGATCAGTTGCAAGATTAGATCCATTTAACAAGGATGCACTTGACAATATATCAGCAAAAGCAGCGTGGGAACTTTTGACCCGAAGTACATTTAGCGAAAAATAAGCTACAGACTTATAGATGCATCACTACTGAACTACTGAGGTGTCAGACTGCTTACAAAACAATGTTTTAGTTGTAAAGGGTTTAATAAAAAGGCTATTGTAAATATCTTTTTCAGTAAAAACTTACAAAATGTCTTGTAAATTTACCTTATTACTTTTTTAAAGCATCATGCCTAACTCTGGTTTGGATGATACAAAATATAAAGCTCAAAGGGGTATGAATAGATTAACAGAGCAGAGATGTAACGAAATTGCAACTTTAGGACTCAGAGATTCCCAGAGTTTCTGCTTTTCTACAAACCAAAAAGGTAAACAAAGCACATCATTATAGTGTTTTATCACATTATTTAACAGCTAGTAAACACTCAATAAGTTCTTGTTTTATTTGGTGCAAAGGCCTAACAAAAAGAAAACAACATGGAAGCCGTGTGAGAAGTTCACATGGCATCGTTATTAGGGCCTTAATGTAGTAATCATTCACACAGGCTTTACATGTACACACAATGTGGGCCTTTCTTACTGGGGTGCAGATGGCATCGTAAAAAAAAGTGCCCTTCACTGCAAACCTTGAGAGCTAACACACAAACAGTGGTGACCCTCTGCTCTCCAATCCATCTTTCCCCCTGTTGGGTGTTTATTGTTTCAGAAAGATCAAGGTTTTTGCTCTGAACTGATGTCTTGATGCTATTATGCGCGCTAATTCTGGGAGACTGTTGAGATGTAAATGGATCCCAGTTGTTCTAGTTCATCATGCTTTTGTTTCGGTGACACGCCTAGGCATCAAGGTCCTAAAAAGGCGTTAACATACAGTAATTTACTGTTTCACATTAATTTCTGTCAGCCATTCACAAACCTATAAACTACAGCTCCAGCCTAATGTGATGCTTTTTTGTGTGTGTTCCAGTCATCAGAGTCTGGTCAATATGCATTGTTTGGGTGACTGCACAATACAGTATGAGGCAGTCAGCTTCCTTTGCTTTAAGGCAAATTGGCTAACCTTTTGGAACGGCTACTGCTGGACCTAGTATCTACTCCAAGACCAGTGGGTATCATGTGTATTGCCCTTCAGTAACACAGATGTCCCATTTTTTGTATGCGAGGATGTTTTCCTGGGGCCTAATCCCTGGATGCTGGCATGGTTATAGCAAATATATTTCAGCAATGGAACTTTTTGGAGCATTTTAGCATGCAGCTGTGCCTCAACATCTGTCAAATCTCATCATCTGTAGCAAAAACAAGTTTGAAGAATTTATCATTATTAAGTCATGCTAGCTACAACAGTCTGATTCAAACCACACTTTTTCATGCCTGCTCACAAACTATAGTTCCCTACATGCAAGAGCACACACTATTGTATTTAAAAAGTTCCTGTTTTCTAACCAGTATTCAAAGAAAAACAAAAAACAAAAAAAAACAAAGAAGCTTAAGACCCACTTACCGTCAAATTTAAAGGGTATTTAAACTTCTCTACAACAGTTTCATTTGGCTTGTGTTCACACTCAAAGCCTACTATAGTTATATTCTTGTCTAAAAAAGGGTATAAAATGCAAAAAATAGAGAAAAAGGAAGACATCCAACAGATAATAGAATGCGATTAGGATGTGCTTAACCATTTGAGAGGTAAGGGTTGTGCCATGCTTAACAAACGTACAATCCGAACAGAAAATGAGCAACCTGTCACAACAGCAGAGGCTTTTATGGCTACTGTGGCAATTTCCCATTCTGGTAAGCTCCAAGGGTGGATGTGTAGATCATAAACTGCAAGCTTACAACAGCACATTACACGAGGAAAAAGAAAACACAGCTGTGTACAACTTTATCTAATTTGCTTTTTGCCATCCAAGAGCAACAGCCAGCAAGGCAACAAGATTTTTTTCCACAATCTGTTGATAATGGTGGTGTTTATAGGCTAGATCACAGGATGTTTCTAGATGT
The DNA here is from genome assembly GCA_034780135.1 of Jordanella pulchra. Taxonomy (NCBI): domain Eukaryota; kingdom Metazoa; phylum Chordata; class Actinopteri; order Cyprinodontiformes; family Cyprinodontidae; genus Jordanella; species Jordanella pulchra. The sequence continues at coordinate 16,496 of JAUZNJ010084552.1, forward strand.
TTATATTTGTGAACCGTTACCCTTAGGAGCTGTTGCTTGCTCAACACGTTTTTCTGTGTTGATCTGTCAATGAAGTAACAAATTTTCCTTGGTGCGCAGTGTAGAAATTAGTGCAAAGGGGGAAGAAACCAAAATTGACGTAATTCGGCTGGTGGACCTCGCGGACATGTCAAGCAAAAACCATGTTTAAGGAAGACAGGAGAATTGTCTGAGACATTACCTTTCTCCCAAGGTATTTTTATTAATTTACTGTAAGTATCTACATTTTAGGTCTGTAGTCCTTAACTGTAACAAGGGGCTTACCCTCAGATCAGAAGTTCCTGCCTCATGGAGAGGAGTTTAGTAGAATGGAACTATAAATGGATCAACAGACCGATTGGTGCTAATGCTGCTGAAATTTGGACGTTGCACAAGGCAGATGAAGAGGGAGAGCTGAGTCAAAAGGGAAAGCTGTTGATGTACTAGTCTGTCTTTTTTCCTACCCTCACCTACTTTAATAAAATCTGTATCATTACTGAAAGAACAAGTTCTCCAATAAAATCAGCTCAAATGAACTTCCTCCACTGTGGGAGAGCTCTTCCTTAGAGATAGGGTGAATGAACAGTCATTAGTCAACAGTTAATGAAAAGCCTATGAACATCAGTGGGACTCTCGGTCTACTTGGGAGGTACTTACTGAACATTTTACTGCCAAAAACATAATCGGATGGTGAGAGTAAAAGAATTTCCAAATAGATTTGAGTCATGTCTTCAATCTTCAATTAATTGTGACAATGCTTTTGGTAATTATGTTCCACACAATTTATATTTAAGGCTCCAGTCCCTTCATATCACACAAGAAATATTTCTCTTTTAACTTTAGGAATTTTGAGGGCTAATTTGAAAAAGGACAACTTTAGCTTTGCAAAACAATGGCAAAGGAAGAGCAGCCCAACAACAACCAAAAAAAAAAAAAAATGGCTGATGCCTATCCAGACCTAGGTATGACTTAAACAACTTTTCCATACTATTTTAAGACTTTACAGAGACCAAAAAACCCTTTTAATTCTCTGTAATTATAATTTCGGCCAAAGCATGAGATGAACTGAAACTAGCGGCAGTGATTTATGAAGTGTGAGTTGATGTCTTCATAGGCGCTAATTGACTGGGTTTATGATCTCATATGGCTTAAATTGACTCTGGAGAGCTTTCCTGATACACACCCTCACACACAACCATTCAAAATAAACCTTCAAGTAGTCTGTTTTATTTTTATTTACAGTGACTTGCTTAGTTTCACTTCTATCTGTATTTTAAAGCAGTTCCCACAGAGGTTTAAACAACTAGTGTACCAAAGAAACCATATGATTTACCCTTAATTAAGCTATTCCTTGTTTTCTTTAAGAATCCAGTGACTTTAGGCATATAGCAATCTAAATTTGAACTTTTAAACTCTGATTTAAAAACGTGATTATTTGTGTCCTGTTTAGATGCTGCTACTTACCTGGAAAAAACGTCTTGCTTTGATAGGCATATTTCATATTTTTAATAGCATGCTGGAAAAGACATTTGGGAACTCTTTGGTGAAAGAAGGAGGAGAAACTAGAATTTCATCTTAGTTATTGATGGTTACTTGATATTGCCATCTTAGCACTCAATCAGCTTATAGATTTTGTTTAAGCTTCCATCATATTTGCCTTCTACAGAAAGGAATATTTTCCCACTCAAAACTATGAGTTAGGTTAAGGATTCAGCATTGTGTTGAATTCTTTTGCGGTCCGTCAAAGTTTCATGAATGATTAAAAACACTGGGCCTCGAGCTGCTCATAAATAAACAGTAGGACTGAACAGGCTTCTTGCGGACAGAGAGAACTGACACACTGGCTGTCAAATAACACCATTCAGAAGCTAATCCAGTGTATAGCATTTTTATGCACTATAACCCTGATTGGAAATCATGCATATGTCCTATGGGTTGGAGAGAGTGTGAAAGTAAATGAGGGAGCAGTCATCGGGGGCATGCTCTCTTTGGTACAAAAAAATTCCCTTCCTTTTCTTCAACCTGGAAACGCAGAGGGAATAAAGATGAGTGTTTTCCCGCAACCAGGCAGCCATTTTCAGTGAGTAAAATGTCACCCACATGGACAGTTGATAGAAAACCAAAGCATAACGGCAAAATGCTCCTGGTTCTCTCATTACCTTGAGGCTATGTTATGATTGGAAGCCTTCGGTCAGCCCCTGAGCGAGTTGAGAGGTCACACCATCCATATGTGCACCTTTTTTCATCCGTTCTCCACTAAATGAGAGTTGAGGTGCCACAAGACGACCCTCAATCTCAATCTTGCAGGCTAATGAATAGTCTGAGGCCAGCCGCCCTGCACATGCTGAACTTTTGGCTTTTGGAATCACATCTTGGCCAATTTACTCCATAGCTAGTATTCTGCTCCACACCTCCGCCCCCAGCCCCTAAGGTCAAGGGCTTGGAAACAGTTTTCTGCTTCAAATCACATTACTAATGGCTAGAAATATCTGGGATGTTTTCCATAAGAGTTACAGGTTTGTTAATTGTATGCATTTACGCGTTGATGGGCAGCCAGACCTTTATAAAAAAGGTGAATAAATTCTTATATAATGTTGTTAAAAGTAATCTCATGACAATCAAGAGGAACAAGTAAATGACGTGTCAAAAACAAGTTTTGATCACATTTTCTGTAGGGGAGGGTTGAAGTATTGATGGAGGGAATGTACTGTAGATTTATTTTTGATTAATGTTAATAAAACAGTTTTTCTGTTTGCTAACCTGTATGTTTTGCTAGGACCATGCAAAGAAGTGGTGTTGCTAATCTTTGTGGAAAAAAAGAATAGTGTGACTATCAAATCCTTTGATGCTGAACACCCTCCTGCACTTTCAGTATTGGGTTTATCTAAAAGATGTGGTATAAAAAACATACAGAGACACATGTGCACACATCCAAATTTCATCCTTTTATTTTCCTAATGTATTTTAAAGATTCCATGTCAAGCTTTTTAAAGCCTACCAAAGTCAACTGTAAGCATATAGTTGACTTTGGTTCAGTGAAGGTAGAATCTTCCTGGAATGGAAATTGACATTTGCTTTAGAGAATAAGTTTGATGCCAAACTAAATTAGTATTTTCCAGCTGTCATTCTTTTTGATGACTGAAAACTGTACATTTACCCAAGATATTCTAAAGGGAGTTATAGCCTGGTATTTTACAATGTTTACTGTATATACAATCCCTCTGAAATTATCTTTAAATTCCTATTTAATCATTTTAAGGGGGACAATTTTTAAAAAGAGTTCTCCAGTAAATAGAAAGAATTTGACTCTGTATATGCATGTTCATGTGGATGTAGCATTAACAGCATTAGCATTTTTGCTTACCAATGTTTCCTAGTTTCTTACAAAGTTACACAAGCAGCAACACTTATAGATGACCGGAGAAGTTTCCCTGATTGTTGAAATAGCTTGTTTTGGTGGAATATATACCAGAGTCTTTATAGCACGTAGAACCCTTTTACTAATGGTTTAATTTAAGGAGGAGGATTAAAATCTTATAGAGTGCACCCGTGTGTGGTTTTCTGGTTTGAAGAAAGAGTCAACATTAAAAAACAAAACAGTGAGGATTGTCCGACAGGTGTCTGAATGTTCGCCCCTATCCCTACATAGAGCACTATATAGTGGTTATGCTTTTTGAGATGTGTGTCCGAATGTTTAGTGGATGAGAAAGTAGTGGACACAATGCACCTTGACAGGTAGCAATCATACATGGTAACTAGATGAGCATATATATCCCAGAATGCTTTGCGAGAGTTCCCTATAAAGTACACTATACAGTCCCCACTCTATATAGTGATTGAGGGATTTAGGGTTTAGGGTGGATGATCCGACACAGATTCAACACCAACACACGTTTAATATGAAAAATCTAATTTCCCATCAATAACACCTTTAAAATCCCATCTTACTTTTGTTGAAGCTTTATGTAAACACATAGGGGGGGTCTTTTTTTTCTGTTGTTGCTCAGGTGTAATGAGCAGGGATTTCCAGTCTCCTCCTCTTTGTGACAGGGCATTGTCACCTGACACTCTCTTTTTCTCTTTCTGATTTACCGTAACTCTTGAACCAGACTTGTGACACAAATTGGGTTGTTATGACAATGACCACAAGTGGTGAATGCAGTGTTCAAACACTGGCTGGTTCCCCCGCTTATCCATCCTCGACCTCCTCCACTCCTTTGTTAGGCCTATTGTGTCACTGCCCAAACCTGCTGAGCACATTTCTAAATGGCACTTGGACCCCTACTTTTAAAGGAAAAATAGAGTTGTGGATTTTCCCCACTTAATGTGGCATCTCAGGCAGTCAAATGGAGTGGTGGGAGATAGGTGGATCCAGAAAGAACAATAGAGGCTTCTCTTGGGGATGGTAGGGAAGGGTCAAGAATCAGATTGTAAAGGACATTTGCAGTCAGTGGATTGATACTGGACCATTGATTCCTTGCTTCTTTTTTCCTCCTTTTCTCCTAAACATGATCTGCATTGCAAATGCCAGCTCTTGCGCCTTGGCCTTTTCTGGAGTCAGAAAAGATCGGAGGGGGAGGTGGGATTGAGCAGGAGGGGAATCAGAAGTTCCCACAACACACAGTCCCACTACACTCTGTAGCCTCACACTGCTCCCCAATAAAAACCCAATGCCCTACTCCTCCTTCCCCTACTCCTAGCCCTTGTCCCAGGATCTCACCACAGCTGCCTTTGCGGTCTCCTAGGACCTCTCCGTGCCATTGAAGAAAGCACAACAGGCTCATTGTTCAGAGGGGAGGAGGCTTGGACAACTCCGCCGCTCCTAGGTGTATTGTTTCGCCTAACAAGCCTTATAAGATCTAACAGAGAACCGCTTCAGCCGAGTGGGGAAAGTTAGTCTTCTGATTTTTAAAAGCTGAGTAATGAGGCTGCTCCTTTTGGCTCTGTTAAGTTTACACTCATCCATTTGCTAAAACAAGCTTTTTTCCCCTCAACTGAAGACACTTAAAAAACTCATCTTATAATGATCTGCTTGAATTTGTTTGCACATTCTTTAGATCTTCCTAAATTGCCATTGTTCAAACAGAGAAATCTCTCTTCACTTCTAAAATCACCTTTAATGTGAAGAGTTTATTTATTCTAGCTAAGATTCCAGGATTTTTCCAAAGGTTTCTGGTTGTTTCAGCTTAAACTTGATCTTGAATTTTGCCAAACTCTCTTCATATTTATATGACTTTATTTCTCTGCTCTTATTGAATTCTGTAAGGGCAAAACTCAATACAGGTACAGATCACTTTTGATCCACTGAAGTCCAGAGAGATAGAGCTTTAAAACGATTCTGGGAACACGATTAAGACTAGAAGTCACTCAAATTGAGGGAAAAGAAAATAAATTCCGGATGGGCTGACCATGGATATTGCAAGTGTTCCAGTTAATAATGTCCCACCATCTCACAGAGACAGTGGAAGTGGTATGCAAATGGCTCTTCACACACACCGAGCATGTCCTGCAATTATAGACTCTCACGTCACTACTGGCCACCTCTGCGCAATTAGCCCCCTCTGTATTCCACTGTCGAGATATGTTAGCACTGTCCAGAGGCATGTTTGAATTGCAAATCAAATGAGAAGTGACATTTCCAGGGGTGCCATTATAAATTAGTGTTGCATGATCGCCCCAAATTGCCATTCTACTCAAACATGAATCTCTAAGAGGAACTGGCTTATTCCCCAGGAAATACTATTTATTTTGGCAATCCTTTGCTATGACTCTGAGCTTAGATAGAAAAGCATGAAGAGTATTTCACTTCAGCCACCTAGGTACATAAGTGTTAAAATAATATTACAATGGTGGTTCAAATGAAATAAATAAAACCCCATATGTGGCTCTTTTTATGTATAACAGTATGTTCTTGCAGATCCTGTTCAAATCCTGCACTAGTACCCCGTTTTGTCAAAAGGATTTAACTTGTGTGTTGTTTTCTACAGGTATGATGTTTGTAAGAGTCTTGCTGCTGTAATAAGACCAATTACTAATATTTTCAAATAAATATTTGGTGTTTTGCATTTTACATCCTGTGGTAAATTTTTAGTATTTTTTATTTGCAATCAATTAAGGGTTGTTAAAACTTATAACTATAATAAACGGTCTTGATAGTAAAGACTGTGATCTTAAGAGATTTCTACACAGCCTCAGCTAAAACAGCTAGAAGCTTGTTACTATGGCTGAAATGTTGGTGTCATGATGGAATCAGACCTGAACCTTCAGAGACACATGAGGGCAGTTAATGAGTCAGCCTTATATCACCAGAAGGTCATTTCCAGGACTAATGTCCAAAAAGGATCTATAAAAATGTATTCATGCATTTATCTTTAGTAGAATTGGTTACTCCAACAGTGTCAGTGCAACAGGGGGATGTCCCATAAGTACAAAATTAAGCCCTGCACACTTGCCTTTATTATTGCATCGGATTAATCCAAATCTCTTTGAGTGTTATCTGCGGATGAACTGACTGAACCGAGGATTGGGCCTCGGAACCGGACAGAACTAAACTGAAGAGCCCTTCTTTCCTTCAAGCCAAAAGTAAAATTCCTTCATGCCCTCTTTCCTTTTAATGCTTAATAATTAAACTGCTTGGGCAAAAAATAGGGCTGTACAGTGGCGCAGTGGGTAGTGCTGGGTTCGGCCCTGGCCTGGGGTCTTTCTGTATAGACCATGTTTGCATGTTCTCCCCGTGCATGTGTGGGTTCTCTCCGGGTACTCCGGCTTCCTCCAACAGTCCAAAAACATGACTGCTACCGTGTTTCCCCGATAGTAAGACACCCCTGATTGTAAGACGTATCGGGGGTTTCAGGGGGGTCGGCTAATATAAGCCGTACCCCGAAAGTAAGACATATGTCTTAC
>JAUZNJ010084562.1:5707-19461 GCA_034780135.1 Jordanella pulchra
TTCAATCAACATAAAATCATTTTTTAAAACAGCTTGCACTCAAAACTTATAGTTTTGTCCAGTACAATAATGTGAAAAGTTTTGAGTGCATCAAACACAAAATAATCTTGTCACATGACCCTTATCTCACTGGCAATCAAATCATCGCAAATCCTTTGAAACAATACACCAAAATCATTTAGGGCTAAAAATCTTGCGGTCACTATCTGTTATTTCTTCATTTATTGAACATAAAACAAATAGTTTCATAAACTAATATTTCTGATGTACATAAGATGTCTTTTGGGTAAAGGAAACACAATATTTGTTCTATTCAAACATATTTTGGAAACAGCATGCAAATGAACTTTTCAGTCCAAGAGGCTCTAACAGTATAGGGAAAAACAGTTAAATCACTTCAGCGCCCATTGACAACAGAACTGAGCAGTTCACTTTGATTTGCATATGTACTTAGACATCACCTGCTCAGGGGGCTTTAAAATTTTCCACAGTCCAAGACTGAATCATAGTTTCTAAACGAAAGTACAAGATTAACTGACTTTAATGTTCACTTTTACATTTTGCTTCATAACATGCAAATTTTCAAGTGGATCGCCAACATTATCTCCAAGTGTATTATGAGTAAAAGTCATCACCAAATTGCCATAACAAAGGGTAACTTGCCTGTGCCTTTCTGGTTCCGAACAACAATTTTCTTGTCAAATAAACATCAAATGCAAACATTAACATTTGTTAACATTACATTTTTACATGATATTGATGTTTATATCACTGCACACATGGAGTTTGTTTCTACTGAAAAGGTTTAACTTATGCAAGGAATATAGGTTGGACTCTTCTATTAAATTTAATTTTGTGTTGACAAATGTTTAATACATTATGTGTACTAAAAATTAACATATTAGAGGAAAACATACCTAAACATTTTTATGTTAAGGCAGTAAATATTTTTTTATGTTTAGCACAACACTCAAACTTTAGTTATAAACATGTTTTTATAATGTTCATTGAACAAATATCTTTTCTTTCTCTTAACAATAAAGTGATTACTTGTCACACGAACATAAAAACACTAAGTTCTTATAATTAAACCATTTTGATCTGTGAAATGAAGTAAAACACAAAATGTTAACTGCTTAATCAGTAGTTATTTGGCCTTAAACTAATTATGGTATATCAGCTTCAAATTATATAATAAAACTGACTCTAAAGTCTAAGTTGTAGAGTAACACAAAAAAATTCTCAACTTCACAGGGAACGTCTGTTTGTGTCAAGCAAACGTAAAATTTTTATGTCATTTCAACAGACTTGATCACAAGTGGTAAAATCACAATAAAATTTTATGTTGTGGAAGGACTGGGGATTACAGTGCAAAAAAGGAGAAACAAAATCATTTTACCCTCCTTCTATCGTTTGCTATGCAAAAACAAATTGAGAAAGGTGTGTCCACCCATAAGTAAACACATGCTCACAGTTCCCCCGGTCCCTGTTTGTTCAGAGAAATTAAAGACGACAGGGAAGTTCAAATCTTTCTTTCCAACAGCGCTCCTACTCTCTGAATCTAAATGAGGCCATTACAGCTCTCCCCAGTTCTTCTTTTACTTCTACTCACCTTTCTTCTGTACTTTGTTTTTTTTTATCTTATTTTATCTTAGTGCTCCTTTTAATTCCCTTGCCCCCATTCTTTTCTATCTGTTAGATGCCATTCTTTCCTATTTTCCACATGGTCTTTTCTTTCTTTGTTGTGCTTCATTTTCATGCCACTTCCCCAGACCCCTCAGATGTTTGAGAGGTATACAGGGGCTTTGGTGCATTTATCCACTCCATCTTGTGCTCTCCACCACAGCTGCTCAAGGAGCAAAATGTGTGTTGGCAATAAAACCAATAGGCTTTTCCATCATATTTCTGTTATAAATTATTTGAATTAAATTTGTTATGAATTGTACCAATATCCCCTTAAGCGCAAGCTGATAGCATATTATTTAGCTAGAGACTGCTTCTTCTCTCTGTATACTACAACATATTCATATTTGGAATCTGTTACTGCATTTAAACCAATAGGACCTTTGATACTCTGACTTGTGATTTGCTGCGGCTTCTGTCCATCTCAAATTGGTGCATATCATTGAATTATGTAGAAGGCCAGCTTTCCAAACATAGAAATTAAAAAAATTTCTATGATTAAATTAGAAAATCCAGCCACCACAGCTGACTCCTCTTGATGTGAAGGAGTGGCCACACCGCACCTTGGCTCCTCATCCTGTCTCGAAGGGAGTGTCCAGACACCCTGTAGAGGAAATTTATTTCAGCCACTTGTAACCAAGATCTGGTGCTTTCAGTCATGAACAGATTTCATGACCATATATGACACAAATCCATCTGTCAATCTCCCATGCCATTCCCCATACATGTGTAAACAAGTGAGGGAGAATAAGCACATTCAGTTGAACTCCTCTACCTGAGGCAAGAACTCACCTCTGACCTTCCCCTCTCCCAGCTGAGAAGCATGTACTTAGACTTTGAGTAGATGGTCTTATCTAAACAAAAGCAGAGACAGATAGACTATTTCTCAAACCAGATCCCATCCATCCCTTAACTATGCCTAGAAAGCCTTTCCATGAAAATTGTGAACAGGACAAGTGACAGAGGACAGTCCTGCTGAAACCTAACAAACACAAGGAACAAATCCAATATAATGTCAGATATATGAACCAGACAAGAAAACAGAGAACATCACCATAGAACACTTTGAAGGACGTTTGTTTTGACTAAAGCTCATACATTTAGTTTGATGCTCCTGTCTTTTGAAGAAAGGGATAACGCTATGGTAAAATCAAAAGATCTCCTTAGGCCTCCAGAAAGAACACTGTTGCAGCTTAAGATTTTTGGTGAAGTACTTAAAGTTTTGAAGCAATCCGTCCCAACTAGGTCCAGAGTTCCTACCAAACTTTGCCTGAAAGTTACCAAATAGTTCAGTCTTCTTTTGCCAACTATTTACCATTGCATTACATAATAACAGTATTAGTAACTGTTTTTGTTTTTTTCATTGAGAAAGTGGTATGTTACAAATCGAATATTTACAGTGACTGTTCATCAGCCAACTCGGTAATTTTTTCGGTAAGTAACTAGTACCTGTAATTAGTTACTTTATTTAATTAGCTTTTCCAAACTGGTCATAACTAAATTACAAAGTAGTTTTTACCTTATTTAACATATTGTTGTTGAACATATCACACACATTATTTTAATCAGCTTTAATTTAACAGCGGCCAACAAGCTTTAAAGGCAGTACTAAGTCAACAATGGTAGGAATTGGAATCACCAGACCAAAACTTTTTTCTTTCACCCATTTCAGTTTCTGATTTTTTTTTTGTTTGTTTGTTTTTCTACCCCCTGTTCTTTTTCCAGCCCCTCTCCTCCCTGTTTTTGTCCTTGGTTTTGTCCTCATCTTTAGCTATTCACTGAATCCCCACCTTGTCTCACTTTTTGCAATGCTTACTTTTTCCTGTCCTTTCCCACTGTTTTCACCATTAAGAAAAATTACTTCCTAGATGAATTCCAGGAACCTTGGTACAGAGATGATGCTAATGATGGGCAATTACTGAGAGACAGAACTCACTAATGGACTTTTACCATCATTTATCTCTAGCAAATCTCACTGCACCCATTTCATGACAAAGGCAGTGAGAATAGGACCACAGTAGGGGTGAGCAGCAAGAAACTTGTGAAAAATGTGCCTGTCTGCAAAAAAAAAAAAAAAACAAAAAAACAAAAGAAACGATGATTTGAGCCAGGAAATTAAATGAGAGAGGAAAAGAAGGAGCAGCATTATAAAATGACCACTTATTGGGCTACACTGTACCTCAGGTTGAATTGGCTACTGAATAGCTGCTCTGAAAAAAAACCCAAAAAACATTTTGGCTAACCTTGTTACATTTTATACTTCTGACTACACATAATGAGTGTAAATGTCCCTATAAGGCAAGCTTAATGTTCAAACACTTCGTGAAAGTTTAAAGTGCTTCTTCTGCAGCTTTCAAGAGCTACAAAAGTAACGCTGTTAGTGAAACACAAGCTGAGTTTGCAGGGGAGAATAAAACCAAAGGGAGCATTTCTAAAAATCTCTGTTATAAATGTAATTGTGCAAACATTAGTTATCTAAACTGAAGTACAACATTTTATGTGGTAAAGGGTATAATTGGGTCCAAAACAGATTAAAACAGGTACTATGTGTACAGTGAAAGAAGTATGCTCCAGATAAGATCGTACACCAAAAATATTCACTGTAGCCTTTCTGATAAAGAATGCATAACATGTGGAATAAAAAAAAAAACCTCAACAACTTGTAGCTAGTGTGTGTTCAAAGCGCCAAAAGATGCTGTAGTACATATGTACCCTTTGGTGGCACTGTCACGCAACCACAGAATGCCACTCAAAAACGTTAATAAGAACACTGGGGATGAGCATGCAGCTCTTGTGAGGCAAACAAAGCAACATCATGGCAAAGAATTGCATGCCGATCACAAAGCAAGGTGGAGCTATAATGTAATTGTTCAATAAAACATCAAACTCCACTCCAGGAGCCGTTTTCAAAAATGATTGTTTATGCGCTTTCAAACTACCAGATTGGTTTACATGCACATCTTAAACAGATCACATCTTACCAGCGCAGTTTGTTTTCTAAGTGCCAAGGAGAGGTCCATCCAAAACATATAGTTTTACAAATGGCGTAATGCTTGAATAGAATCTGGAGAGCTGAATTTAATCCTACCCAGTTATTACCGTTTAACTGGTTCATGAAAAGGCAACGTGGTGTTGCAGGATCTAAAGCTGACTAGAAGTAGAATCACTTCGGGAGGGAGAACAGGGCCGAGAACAACTCAGTGCTGCTGGAGGTATTCTGAATGAAAGAAACTAACTATCTCAGAAGCAGAGGTTATGCTGAATCTAATGATTGATCCCAGTGGCTCCATAGAGATGACCCTTGCTCTGTCTCCGACTTTGGTCCTGGACTGGACTGTCCTCGGATCTCTGACTTCCTGGCTCTGTCTCTGGATCAGTCCCCTATAATGAACACTTATTTACCACCTCCAAGATAACTGTGCCTGTTTACCTTTGTATGATTTGTTCATCCCTGCATCCTTTAAACTACCAAGCAAACAACAGAACCAGCCAGCAGGCTTACCTGCAGATTCTCTGTTCACTCTCAACACCAAACTGTGGCCTCACATGCCAACCGGTTTCTCCTTCTCCATTCTGGACTTAACTTTAAATCCCTCTGAGGTTAATGGACCTAAGTTTCTTTTTTTTAGATCAATCCCATCATCATCTGCTGGTCTCTAAACATCTCCACTATTTCCCAAGAAGAACCAGTAGCCGTTCCTGAAGATCCCTGTCTCTTTACCTTGTGTTGCACATTCTAATAAATTGTTCTAATTTTTCGATTGTCTGGTTCAAATTCTGGGTCATGTGTATATAATCATTACACACCCTTATTATGGACCCAATGATTTTAGGATGAAATGGATTATTGCACAAGTTATTAACAAAGGAATACATATATTCAAGTTAAATTTTAGTAAATAGAGGTTGAAATCTCCACAGTTGAAGACCTCCTTTGAATCCATGTTAGCAACCATGTTGTCTGTATATTCTGAGTGTTTCAGTATTTGATTCAGGCAGTCTGTATATGACTATATAACTAGTTGCTTTTCCTGTTTGCCATTTTTTATTCCATAGCTTACCACATTCCTTTTTTTCTACAGCTGCAGTCATATTTTTTAACACACGATTAACAATTCGTCCATGCATCCTGTTTATAAGAGAGCCATGCCAACACCACTTTAACAAGCTCTGTCTTGTCTATGCATTAACATCAATTGTTTGTTTTTTATTCACTTTTTAGCCACGTCCGATGATGGAACATCAAAATGCATGTTAGTTGATGTAAAAAGTCATCGTCAACATTGTTCTTAATATTGATAGTGCTTCATTAAAAAAATCTGATATTGGTTGCTCGTGGTAGTATTTACAATCAAGTTCTGATCTAGGTCAACATATATTGTAAAGCCATTTGAATAATTTAAAAATAGATCATTTAGGTGTAGTCTGTTGTTTTCAAGGTGATCAGTGTTGTGAGTAATATTTTGTGCATTATTGACCATAAGTTGGTTTAAGTCTGCCACGAGCTTATTGGTAGAGTATATGACCCTTCCATGGATAACCTTGACTTTGTTTAACGTGCCCAGTTCATGCAGTTCTTTGATCAATATAATTCTGGCTTCTTCAGGTGACCCTTGGAGATTAATATAGACTCTACATTTTCCAGGTCTAACAGATCTTGTTGTTTCCTTTAAAAAAGCTTGCTCTTCTTGCAATACCAGAAAAGTTTCTCAGACGTTCATTTTACATAGATATTTAGTTTCCGTCCTTGTTTAAGCAATGCACTTTTTTGTTACCTGCTGGGAAACCTCATTATTGTAGCATTTTTTGGTTGTATGTTCTGTTTTGTATTGTAGATAAAGAGTAACTGAAGTGAAAAGAAACTCTTCCTTGCTCACAAACTGTCATTTGTAGCTTGTGATTATTCCTTGAAAGTGAGTTTTTTGCAGGTGTGTAGCAGGGATAATCCTTTGTCAGGATGTATTTAGGTAAAGGCATTAATTTTAACTTCAAATATCATTTTAACTACATCATGCTAATATAACCACAGCATGTTATAAACTTGAACACACATTTCATTAAAAGCAGACTGTTTAACTCCAAGAAAAAGAAATTTAACTGGAATGGTCTCTGAGTGTTTATCAAGCTCTGTTTACTATAGACTGAATGAAGGATATTATAAGCAAATTTACTGGCTAAAAGGCATTAGAATCCAATAAGGAGCACCGCAGATCTGTCTTTTTATATTGTGGGTAGAAAAATGAATTTATTGTATAAAGATGCATCACTTTATTATACTTTATAGGTTTTATTTGTAAAATGATGAAATCATTTAAGTTTTGCTTTACACTTCACAAAAATGCACTACCACGTGTTGATCAATCGCAAAAGTCTTAAATATTTGGTTTGCATTTGAAAAAAGCCAAAATCTTTGAAAGTACACAGGGGTGAAGACATGTGAGTCTCTGACCTCCTCCCACTAGCAAAGTAACAAGTTTTCTAATGATGCTGCCACCTGTGGCCAAAACACAGAACTGCAGCTCCCTTCTGCTTGTTCTCTTAGCTCATGCTTGTACTTAAGGTTTTTTTCTTTTTTTTTTTATCTGTTTCACGTTAGCTGAATTTGCCATTGGTGTTTAAGTTGTGGACGCTAGTTAGTATTAACAAAATTAATCTTGAATATAACACTTTGATTGTCTCCTAGGTTGGATACATTTAACATGGACATGCTTGAAGTCACACCCTCTGAACAACACAGGAACTTCTGACCCGATGTGAATTTAGGAAAATAGGCTATAGACTAATGGATTCATTGGTGCTGAACTACAGAGGTGTCGGTCTGCTCATCAAACTATGTTTTATTCATAAAGGGTCAAATAAAAAGGCTACTTTGAAGATATGTTTCAGCAAAAACTCACATAATCTCTCTTTAAGATGAAGACCTCTTTGTCATCACTTCTGGCTCATATGATACCTAACTGTGAAGCTTCTATAGGAAATCAGAAATCTAGCAGAGCAAAATACTGTTTCTTGTTGGCAGTTATAGAAATTGATTTGCGATATAAACCTCTTTGATATCTGTCTTGTCATGTTGGTTGAATAATATCTGTCAGCCAGAAATCTAAAATATAAAGATTTGATTTCTTTTTTCCATTGACTGTGTTTTTTGTTGTCATTGTGTATCTGTTTATTTTTTAAATTCACCTACATGTGTTATTTGAAAGCTAAAAACATCACAGCAGTTTTCTTTAAATATAAGAAAATGTGTTACTTGTTTGTGCCAAAATGTAAAGAAGGCTTTTAAGTGTTGTAGGTGCTAGGATGAATAATCAGTATTTTAATCTGCAAAATCTGCAATCTGCAATTTTCCTTCCGATATCTTGTTGTTATCCTTATTAGACATTGCAGTGCAGAATCACTCCAACAAATGAGTTTGCATCGGGGCCATAAAACCGCTGTTAAAATAATAACTTTTGATTGGCCACCTGCCCTCAGTCACCTTTGAGATTTTGATTTAAAATTATTGCAAATTTATCAAGCTCTGTAGAGGTATATTCAACTGATCTCATGTAATTACAATTTCCATCCATCTATCCCTTTACTATGACCACTTTAAACTCTAAAATTAGGGCACATAGACCCTAAAGACAAACCTGCAGCTCCATGAGGGGGAATAAAAGAACTCAGAGTAATTTCTTTTCAGTGAGAATGATCAGGGCTTTGCTAGTTAGGCTTGATTACATCTAAAACAATTGAAATGCCAAGGACGAACTTCTTTCTCATCTCTGGTGATTTATAATGGAGATGATGAAAAGTCTTTTCTCACAGGAGGACGATTTTTGTCCTTGATTGACTGTTGACTGTCCTTTTCTACCCCATTCACCAGCTGCTTTCTTCTGTTTTACTGTCTGTAAATTGTTCATTCAGACATATGGTCCCAAAATTGGCCTCTGCTTTGTCTGCCTTACAACTCCTAGGTGAATGGTAAATGCCATGCGAATATGTGGAATGACTAATAGAGACAGTAGCAACTGGTTTCAATGGTGGTAATATCAGTACCCTAAGTTCTGGAAACATGTAAAGATGAAATGTGTTTTGGTCTTCAATTCCCTAATCAGATAAAACTATTTTGAATTTTATGTTTCATGTCAGAACTTTATAAGGACTCTTCACTGGGATTAATTTATGAATTAGGGTTATACAAAAACTATAAAAAAGTATTCGGGGACAAATTTGAGTTTATTCTGTATGTTGTCTGAACCACAGCTGGCCAACAAAAACCATCCAGGCTTAAAATCGAGGCGAGGCGAGAGCCAGGTCCAGGGAGGAAACACCGGCTGAGGCAGACACTGGGAGATAGAGCAGACTGATGAGTTCAAGGCCAGTTGGAAAGCTGAGAAGCAGAACGTAGTAAGAATGAGTCTTACTGTTTGGTGAATGGTTCCAGGTTTTGAGGGGAGGTTTTGGGTAACCGGGGTCTTGTTTCCTTTGTGGGTCCAGGAGCTGCGGAGGAGTGCAGTGGGAAACGGACAGGTTGGCTCAAGGTGGTCAGAGACTACAAGAGCGGTTCGGCTGCCAGTCGTGGGCGTAGAAAATCCAGGAGAGCAATGGAGAAGTGAGACTAAGAGTTCGGGCATCCAGTGGGTAAAAACCACGAGGGAAGGTTTGCTCAGGAAAGTAGCCAGGAGCAAACGGTAATCCTGACTTCTAGGAGAGCACCTGAAGGCAACGAGGAAAACACAGAGAAATAAGTTACTTGGTGAATCAAGGCAACAAGGAGAAAACTCAGAGACAATTTTAGAGACAATAGAGACAATTTTATTATTGTAGTTACCTGATTCTGACTGCAGTGCAGATTTAGAGTTTGAGCTGGAGGAAAAAACAGCGCAACAGGAAGGCATCTTGACAGAGATTACAGTAGTAGCTCTTTAAAAGTTCCCGTTACCATGATGGGTCCTTGACTCGTCCTTGACAAGTCCTTTGCTGGCAACTAACAGGTCTGTAGGGTTTATGTATCCCCTTGACTAGTTTTATTCGGAAGTTTTGCATGTGTGTCCTGTATACGAAGGAGTCCAGGAGACAAGAGCCTTAGAGGACACTCAAGAAACCGAAAAAACAGGTTTGAATTGGGAGGCAACTGGACTTTCGCAAACGTCCGGTTGTCTTCCAGTTTAAGCCTGTTTTGTGGATGCCATGACCTGAATGACCGAGAATTTACACAGGCACAACATCCAATAGGTAAGCAATGCTGATTCTTGAGGAATCTTGGGTGAGCATACACATAAGATAAGGTTAGAGGGGACAGAGAATACTGGGAACAAATCTTACTAAAAAAAAAAAAAAGAAAAGATTGGCTCTGAGCTGGCTTGATGTTACCATGGATGGTTAACACTCAGGCAGTGAGCAACTGGTGAACTGCTCCTATTATACATGATACGTGATGAGATCCACCTGCATGAGTGCAAGGAAACTGAACAGCCAGACGATCTGTGGTCTCAGGGCAGCTCTTGGTGACACCTAGGCGGAACCACAACAGTCAAGAGGCAACAACACTTACCTATCCTGATAGCGCTATGAATTAAGAGGATGAGCAAATTCCTTAAGGGAACCTGCCTTACAACACCGGTGCAGCTTGCCAAAAACAAGTTAGGTGATGTTTAATCACATCGGCCATGTGCCATTCTTTGCTGAAACAATCCCATGGCCAGTGTCACAGGTTTGACTGGTCATTTCCTTTTTCAGTGTTAAGCCACACCTTGAATGATGTAGTACAAACAAATGGTCATGTACACTCCTGTGGATTTTTCTTAGCTGATATTAAGAAACTTTCTATTTATGGTCAGCCAACAGGGCATCAAAACCTGGAATTTAATTACTAAATTTAAATAATTCCAGGAGATTGAAAGGTTAAAAACTGGTTCCAAGTGATGCACAACCCTTTTGAAAGTGCACATCTCTTACTCCTCCCAACAGAAATGTTTTTCTCTCTTGATTCAAAAAAGCACAAATCACCTTTCTTATGTTTTATGACATTTGCTTTTTTATGTTTAACTTAGGTTATTTTCATTATTCAATTTTTTACTTTTAATTGCCAAACTTAGAGGTAGACTTCCTGTTTAAAATTCTATGAATATTATTTGGTGTTATTATTGAAAAACTTGAATAATCATTATTACCTCTAACTACATGGCTTACAATCTCATCTCTCTTCAAATAGCCACTTTCAAGTGTCTGTAGAACATGCAATCTATTCCTTTTAATCGGTGAATCTTATACAGTTAAAAAAGAACATAATAGGTTGGAATATTGTGTGCAAACTGGATGTTAAACAGAAAATGGTGCTGTTATCTGTTCCTTTAGGGGTTGTTTCAAAACATACTCTATTTAAATAACTCCCCATTCCCAAAACATGACAAAAAAAAATAATTTTCTTTTTCTCCATCGCCATCTTCTTGTCTCCAGGACGAAGATCTTATAAACATATGTGGCTATTGTAAGATAAAATTGTTGTTTCTGAATACTTGCAAACTTGTTATATAAAACATTTTAAAAAATAAGTCATAAAATTACACAACTGACTGAACATAGATTTTACTGCCAAGGTAGTGTAAAATGTGCAGTAACTTGTACACCAGCTTGACCCTCCCTTGGATATGTTTTGTATAGTTTTGAAAATGATCAGGCCTCATATCTGTGCATCTTTACTGTGCTTCAGCAGTTCTTGGGCAGGCTTCCTCAATTCTAGCCTTGAGTCTGGTGTCTGACACATTTTAGAGGTGTCTCTGCTTCAATATACCTGAGTCAAATAATAGGGTAATTAGCAGGACCCTGGAGAAGTTGACTGCATGCTGATAATGTAATTCAGCTATTTAATTCAGATGTGGAAGCAGAGGCACATCTAAAAGTTGCAGGACATTGGACCTCCAGGACAGTAATTGAGGAACCCTGCTTTAGAGAGATTTGATGAAATGGCTGGCACCCACACAGGGAGAGGAGGCGTCACAGTGAAGGCACATGTCTTTCTTGCAGATTGTAGGAAAACAACTAACAGGCCAAAACACATGAATACTTGATTGTGTCAAAGACGATATTTTATTATGTATATGCCTATAGTTAGATAGAATCTTAAACAATCTGCAGCTGGACCTGCAGCCAGATGTAGTAATGCAAAGCATTTGTTCATGTTACATGAATGCAACTATACACAAGTCTTTTCTGATTGTTTTGTTTTAAAATAGATTAAACGTGTCTGTAAAGTTACAATTTAATAAAGATCATAGGGTATGAATACTTTAATCAGAAAAATGTCATTATCAATGAATCATCGAGGTTGTTTGTCTGTTCCATCCAGCCTGGAAAAAGATCAATTCGAATAAATCATCAAAGGTCTGGAGTTAATTCAGTCCTCTCTGTGATGAGTGTGTGTACACTTCTGACCAGACATCAGAATAGTCTGCAGCAATTTGAGAACTAAAAGTCTTTCTTTGAATATTGTTTAAGAAGCATTCTGTTCTCCTTTGTTGTTGGAGTTAGTATGAATGGTTTTTATCATGGCTTTCTCATCTCCTTTCAGGTAAAAGGTTAAGCTGAGCCTGAAGCAGCCCATGATTTTACCCGAATGCCATTTTAGTCATAGAAATCAAACTGTTTCAGCTTCCTATTTTGTAGATATTATTTTTAGATTTATATTGTTTAATTTTATTCTGATGGTAGAATTACTCAAGATTTTTATATCAATTGTATATTTGTAAAAGGACATCATGCTGTTAGATTAATGGTCTTTTGATTGGAATTTCTTAGACCTGTCATACAAATTCACAAAATTATTTTAAACCTCAATGAAAACTGTAAAATAAAGTTAATCCATGATGCAGCTTTAAAGGATAGATTTTAGATGACATCCTCTGAACACACAAGATATTCACTGAGCAAAAGGTAAAGAAAATATATTAAATGATTTTGTTGACTGATGCTTCAGTCTGTGTCAGAGGCTCCACTTCACTATCTATTTTGCCTCTGTTCTCTTCAGTGGGCTGTCAGACTGTAACCTCATAGGCATCTCTGTGTAGCTCAATGGTTCTGCTTTGTTCAATTTCATCTTCTGATGTACAGAAGTGCTCTGTCAAATTGGATCTTTCGTCTCTTACACAGTGACACTCTCAGATGTGAGCATCCTGTTCCCCTTCACCTTTAAAATAAGACCCCGACCTTTAGCTTCATGTCATCTCATAAGAAAGTCAGCGTGTCAGTCTTCTTATCTACAACACTCTGGACCACCTGAGTTAAAAGGGATATACAATGAAATGAAGCAAAGAAGGAGCAATTCAATGAAAATATCAGTACAGCAAAATAATAAAACAATAATCAAAAATAATAAACTAAATAAAAAGTACATCAACATTGAAGTTTGGCAGGCAACATAAGTGACATTTAATTAAAAGGTTGAGGTCTACTGGCAGCTGCCATAAACCTCTTAGATCTTTCACTAAGAGAAAAGACTGAAGGATGAGGTCTGCCAGCTGGATTTCTGACAATCAGGAGAAGATGACGGACAACATCCAGCCCTTAGAGGCTGGAGTCCTCTGTGTGTTTGGTTTAACATAACTGGAGAAATCATTGACCTAATAGGTAGGTAATAAGTCAGTCTTTATAGTCATCCATGGTGCAGCAGCAACAAATTTAAACCATGCAAGACAACAACATTGGAGGACTGGAGTTGGACATTCTTAAGTTCTAGAGTTTGATTGCAAAGAAGCATTTCCAGTGACTATTTAACTGGGTCCGTTAGATTTGAAGCACCACTTCCCATATCAGTAAACATATAAAGTGCATAGGTGGGTCTGCCTTTGTGGGCAGTATATCCTTAAACTGTACTCTTTCCTGGAAACATACTCTTTACTCTATTTTTTCCTATATTTTCTTACAACCACTAGGTTTAGGATACACTATTTGGATTTTTTGAGTGAAGCAGCATAAAACTGTTAACCTCAGAACAGCTGGATCCAGTTCAGACTCCATTATGTTTGTTTGTAGGTTTTGCCTTACGGTTTGGTGAATATGTCGAGATCATTCCTCTGTCTGGTTAAAAATAA
>JAUZNJ010084573.1:0-26180 GCA_034780135.1 Jordanella pulchra
AAATACTCCCACGAGCAGCTTTATTTCATACAGACGCTCAAAAACTGTTGTACTCGGTGCCCCAATATTACCGTTATAGACATGATCCATGTTACACTACTTGTCTAGTAGGGTAAAGCCTTCAAAGTGACAAAAGTTGACACTAGTGCACAGAAACAGGTCCACACGAGAGGAGGAGGGAGGCTGCGCGCACCTGGAAGTCAAACCACACATGTGCAGATTTTCAAATAACTATGTGTCAGTTGCTCTGTGTTTTCATTGTGACACAAAAATACAATCACATTTTATTGACCAAAACTTGGAGGGAAGAACAACTGGAGCATTTAGACTACATCTGAAAAAATATTACTCCAAATGAGGATGATTTCCAACCTAAACCAGAAAGCCGCACTATGTTGTACTAATTTTCCTGTTGATATATGGATTCCTTCTTCTTTATAGTAAAATTCTACTTTAGTTTACCCCTGGACTTAGTTGCGTTTTTATAGAATTTTTTATCTCATTTTCTTTTCCATTCACCTAATTGGAAGCACAAATGATGAATGGACAGGAATGTTTGGTGAATTCAGAAAGACCAGACCTTGATTGACAGGTGCGCTTGAGGCAGGTTTTTTACTGATGATCAATTGTTCTAAAGCAGTGAAAGCTTTTGAGTGCACAGCGGGACTGAGTTGTGCTCAGATGTATACTTTATAGATGAGCTCATCGTTGTGTTGACCTGCACAGTATCTAATGATATTGTTTGTATGTTTCAGGGTATGCTAATGGAGGGTCCACCTGGGCCTGAGGGACCAACAGTAAGTCAGTTGTTTTTGTCAAATTTTGCCTTTTTTCCTCCTGAAATTTTCTGTTTTTACGTTATCTTCCCATTTAAAGATTATGTCATTTATTTACTGCAGAGCAAGAAAGTAATGTAGTCCAAACTTGTTGGCTTTTCCAGCATTGGAAAATATATATATTTTTTGCTGTGTATGATTTCCATTTTGGCTAATATTTAAGACATTTTAGAAAAGAAAGATAAAACCCCTCTTATGGTGTCCTCCAGAGACCAGCCAGGCTTAGACAAGATGACCTATAGTGTAAGGAAATAAAGATTACCAGATAAGCAACCGACAAGATCTCCCCATCTACTTTGGTGACTTTTCAAAGAATACATCAGCTGTGTCCTGCATAATGTACATTTGGAAGTTTCTTAAGATGTTTCTGTATGAAATAGGGCCTCCCTGGACCCCCGGGACCCTCTGGCTCACCCGGCAGTCCTGGAGATCCTGGAGAAAGAGTAAGAAATAGTTTTTTTTTTTAGAAATATTCAATAACCACACAATTTCAGCTTGTTAGTGAGCTCATTATACACAATTCTTTTAAAGGGTCTTCCAGGTCGCCCTGGTCTCCCTGGAGCTGATGGTCTGCCAGGACCCCCAGGAACTGTCCTGATGCTGCCCGTAAGTAAACTATAGTTGTGTCTTTTTTTTTTCTTTTTAAGGGCTAAAACATTTCCTGTGGCTTTGAATCATTTTCTGGTCACGTTTAAAGCAGCTTTACCAATAACCCTGACACATGTTTCATTCTGTATTCTTAGAGGAAGGGGGTTTTCCAATGGGTCCCATTGCAAATCTTTTAATATGGATATTAGACTTTAGCAGCCCCTTGTGGTGCTTGAAGGAAAGGACCTTAGTTGAACTCTCAACAGATTGCATGAGCATTTACAACTGAGATTCTTGAGTCCACACTTTACAAATCAAGCAGCTCTTCTGGAAGTCACATGGCTTTGACAAGATGCGAAACGATACCATTTAATGGAGCTTTCACAGCAGCTGATCCTACTGCGAGTTACACAGTTGTCCCAAGAAGCACCTCTGCTGTGTATCTTCAAGTCTCCAATTTCCTTGTCCTTGGAAGATGCTGTCAAGCCTAAATACTTGTACAGATGTGAAATTTCGTGGCTTTGTTGATTCACAGATCTCTTTTGGCGGAGACGTGTGGCAAACTCAGTCTGGACAGTGAATCAACTAGTTCTGGCATATCTGCAGGCAAAGACCAGCATTGAAATGCAAGACCCCATTTCTAATGAGAAACATGCATCTTTGTTTTGCTTTTCTTTCAAGCTGAGAAGATTTTTTTGGTTCCTTTATTTGACACACAGCATCCAGGGGAAATGGTTAACTGCGGTAAACTTGACTGTTTATCAGTTTTTCATGCTTGATTCTTGGTCATGTTGATGAATGGCTGGATTGGGTGGAATTTTTTTATTGCTGTTGATGGGCGGCATTTAAAAAAATAAAATAAAATCCATGCTGGTTAAGTCTTATAAACAAGAAAACCGAGACACTCAGACCAAACGAGCCAACAAAAATAAGCAATGGATAAAGAAAGATGTCAATCCAACCGGGCAGGAAATTTGAACAGTTATCTTAAAAGAGATCATTGAGAGTCAGCTGCATTGTCCTGTGCTGAGCCTCAACAGACTTTTCTGAAGTCTGTGGCACCAAATCCACTGTTTATAATATTCATCTTTTTTCTTGTGATTTTGAAACTTCGATTGACTGCTTTATTTTTGTTCATCTGTAAGCCTTCAATCAACCTCCAGAGGAATGTATCAAATCCAAAGAAAAAAGAAAATCATGATCTGCATCCCAATATTTCCACTTATGTTGTAATTCTACTCTATAGCCACCAGATGACAGTAGAATTTGAAGTTGCAGGGCAACAATAGTGGTTTAATGCTCTGTTCATCTGTTTCTTCTTTTTTAAAGTGAAGAAAACTGCAACTAACAAATATTAAAGACATGCATTTTTCTCAAAGT
This sequence comes from Jordanella pulchra, assembly GCA_034780135.1. Lineage (NCBI taxonomy): Eukaryota > Metazoa > Chordata > Actinopteri > Cyprinodontiformes > Cyprinodontidae > Jordanella > Jordanella pulchra. The sequence continues at coordinate 2,805 of JAUZNJ010084573.1, forward strand.
GGCATTTGTTTACTTTGCTATGAGCTGATATTTTTATGTGTTGTGTGTGTTAGTTTTTTTTTTGTTTGTTTATTTGGTGATATGCTCTTTCCTGCAAATGAATAAATGAAACATGCCTATAACATTTTCTCAACAGTTCCGATTAAGCGCCGGAGGGGACTCTGGGCAGAAGGGACCAGCTGTTTCAGCTCAGGAAGCCCAGATGCAAGCCATCATGCAGCAGGCCAGGGTAACTGCTCACTATTTCCAAACATATTGAGTTAAAGCTTATAACTTGTTAACTTACGGTTATGACACAGTGTATGCATTCGGTCTATAAGCAAGTAAAGGGTTTATAACACCTTTAAATATCCATCCATATTAGACACCAATGCATCTTCAACCAAAAGCCGTATTTTGACCTGTTTCTTGTTATTTCCTGCCTTTTTTCAGCTGGCTATGCGTGGCCCAACAGGTCCAATGGGTTTGACTGGCAGACCTGGCCCTCTGGTGTGTATATGACATCCACCAATCAGTAAACACTAAAAGAAATGCATTGGAATGTTGACCCTATTTGAAAATCTACAATTTGTTTCATTTTTTGTTTAACCATAATGAACTTTTCCAGGGTCCACCAGGTGCACCAGGACTTAAAGGAGAATCTGGAGAAGCAGGACCTCAGGTACCAGATGTTGGAGTTTAACCTTTAGATCTCTTTGAGATGACTCATTCCTGTTTATATTCTAAACTCAGTAGATTATGGGAATATACACTGCCTGTGATTGACCATGTTTTGCTTCAGGGACCACGTGGACCAATGGGATCAAGTGGACCCACTGGAAAGCCTGGCAGAAGGGTACATGTTTACAGAAAGCTTTTTTTGAAATTCAACAAATGAACTGATCTGTCTACATCCACGTTTCTGAATTATAAGTAGCTCACGTTCTTCATTGCAGCTGTTGGTCTTTTAAAGACTCCATTATTCATCCAGCTAAAAAACAAGTTGTTTGTTGCAGGGTCGTTCTGGAGCAGATGGTGCCAGAGGAATGCCAGGACAGACTGGACCCAAGGTATTTTTACATCTATAATCACACTTTATAAAAGCAGTTCAAAAACAAGAAGTTTGGAGTCGGAACATGATTTATTTTTATTTTTTACAATTTAATAGGGTGACAGGGGTTTTGATGGCCTAGCTGGGCTTCCTGGTGAAAAAGGACACAGAGTAAGAGATTTTTATAGCTTTATAAAACTAATATCAACCTTGTTCTATTGTGAGGAACAGTAAAATGTAGTAATGTTTTTTTTCTTTTTCTTTTTATAGGGCGAACCAGGCCCCTCAGGACCTCCTGGTGCTCCTGGTGAAGATGGAGAAAGGGTAACTTAAGAAAATATGATTTTACGGCTGCTATCTCATTGTATTGTGTCAAGGAGACGTTGACTTCATCCTCTCTTTCTATGCTGATGTAACTCGTCAAGTATTTCTTCCCAGAAATACCTCTGAATTTGACTTCCACTCACTCTATTATCTATTCCCCTTTCTACCTATCGATGGTTTACCTCAGATGATCTTAATCACACCTTCTTTTTATTAGTTTTTTTTTCCAGTCTCTATAACCCACATATCCTCTCATTGTTTTCCATTATCATTCTCTGTCTGTGCCACAGTCTAACCCTGGCTCTGTCTCATTCACAGGGGGATGATGGAGAGATCGGACCCAGGGGACTTCCTGGTGAACCAGTGAGTGATTGCTTGTTTTTTTCATTCAGTCTTACTCTGGGATATTGTGTGATGGGTAGATGGGGGTGGATGTGTTAGTGCTCAGGGCCTCCTGTCATCCTGTAATTGCATCAGTGGTGTGATGATATTATATATCAACTGCAGGCTGCTCTCTTTACACTGCATTCTCGTCGGCTGAGATTTTTTAACCTTGTACTGCCGTGTTTACCAGACTTCACTCGTTGCTCACCAGTGTCTGGAAATGAGAAAATCTGGTAGTACACATCAGGGTTGTTAAAGCCTCTGACTCCCACTCAGGCAGGATGTTCATTACAGAGAGTAGGGGGAGGGAACATCAGAAAGCTCTTGACATATTGTGTTATGATTTTTTCTGGCCACCAGGGTGTGCAGCAATGGTTAAGATCTTTGCTGCCAGGACAATCAGTCTGGTTAGGTAACCATGAGACCTGAGAGGCATAGCAGAGAAATTCAAATGGAGGTGTAGCAGAAAAAGATATAATAGAGATATATTAATATAATTATTTTCATCTCAGCTGCACATAATAACATTAACAATCATAATAGTAATACTAAAAAACAATAATATTTGATATTTTATGTATCTGAGTTCATTTTATTGGCTATTTTATGTACATTAATGACAAAATACAAACAGTATTCAGAAAAATATGTTTAAAAAACATATCAGAATCAAGATAGTATAAGATTAAAAGTGAATAATACGTTGAAGCCAACCTTTAAAAGATGGACATTCAGAGAGAATCACTCTATGATGAGCGAGACCATTTCAAAGACAAAGGGAAAGCTTCTATAGTACAGTAAGATAAACAGAAAGGGTGGAGCCCCGATTAAATGATGACGCGATGCTCTGCAGAAGATCAGAAATGTTCAGTGGTGCATTGAAAGCAAAAAGAAGAACCTTGAAATCAGTGCTACAATTTTTAGGAAGCCAAATAGAACTATAGCATTCACAAGAACAGTATGAATGATAACTGTAAGGAAAATGGAAGTATGTTCTCTGATTAATATCATTGACATGTTGTCAACAACGACATCAAAGCTGTTAATTGTAGGAGAAGCTGTGAAAGCATCAAATTTACTGGATCCATAACAGCTTTATTTCTCTCTAGAAAAAGTATAGCTTTGTTTCTGCTGAATTTAAGAAAGTTGCCAGAAACCCTGAAGTGAGATACGAGTATAGAAGATAAGAGATAGGGTTTGTAGGGTGATAAAGCAGGCTTTTATTACCATACCAATGTAATATTTGTGTCATACCTCTTAAAAAGCCTTTGCAGACACTTTATTGTTAAGATCTTTTACCCCAAGTTTATTGGGGATGATACTGCAGTATCAATAATATACAACTGTGTACTACTATCTACCCAAAACATACCCATAAATATCTGGTTAACCATAATGGTTGTGTGGATAAAATGCTGGTTTGATTGGAAAGATGGCTCTTTGGATTTTAAGACGCACAGCAGGAATGTGCCTGACAAAAATGTTAAGTGACATTTTGGTTAGCTAGAAATTGTAATTCGACAAACATTCTTCTCTCTGAGAGGAATAAATATGTGGTCATCCTTATGTGTGTAGCTAAAACTGAACTCAGATTGGCAAAATTTAAATTCAAACTCATCACTGTCTTTTTTTAAATATGTAATTTCAATTACTATTGTTTAGTCTTAAATAGTGTTATGTTTTTGCTCTGGTTTTTGGTTTTGCATTTTAAATTAGAACAATACTTTTTTTATCTTACATAATAAGAACCACATTTAATTCAATTCATTTTTAATTAATGCAAATGGAAAGAAAAGAAAAGGAAATAAAAAACTAGAATCAAAAGCAATACTAGGGTTATACAATGCAAATAAGCATAAGCTAAAAAGTAAAATGTATTGTATGTTTCCAACTTAAGATTTGTCTCTATGAAATAAAAATATGAAATAAAAATAAAAAAGGATCTTGCAAGATGTTACATTAAGCAGAATGAATCAGTATAGCTGATGTAACTTTACATAAACAATGAGATATAAATGTTGGAGTTAAATAGAGCATTGCGTCGTCTGCAAAGAATGTGAACGTTTTCAAAATATCTTAGAATTATTAAAAAATGTAGTAGATGGATGATAATCATAAGTGGGTTTAGACAAGGTCCTGGTGAAACTATGAGCAAAATTGAGATTTGAAATGTGGTGACTGTATACTTGATGCAATCTGAGAAGAACTATTTGAATCAAACATGTAAACAGCTAGCAGTACCAGAAGATTTTTCTATTACAGAACTTAGATTGAAAAGCACATGTGTGTCAATAACTATACACGAAAGGGAACGAAACTAAAGAAGAAAGACGAATATCGGTTATTAAATAAGACCAAGGACGAGTAAGATTTAACCACCAAGGAAGTACAACATTCACAAGGACGTTTGTGAACGGGGGAGGTATCTCCAGGCGTATCATTTTGAAACAGGATTTAATTATTCATTAGACCTCTCAAAGGTGTAATATCACCCTCAATCTCATTTCTCTTCTTTATCACCCCAGGGACCTCGTGGTTTACTGGGGCCAAAAGGACCCCAGGGACCTCCTGGACCACCTGTAAGTATCACATTCTTTCCTATTATTTCATATCTTCTGCATCACTGCAGCTTTACTATTTACAGAGCAGAATACATTTCCAGCATATCGTGGGCAGCTACAAAGAGAACAGACAGTACCCACAGGGACATACCAAACTCAATATATCTCAGAAAGACTGCACATTAAGCAGTACATTATTGAGTTTATCTTTAAGATTTTGCAAATATTTTTACCACAAGACAAGACTAAGTATAATATTTATGGATTTCATTTTACATGAACAATGACCATTTCACAACTAGTTTTAAAACTTTGCATAAAACAGAGAATTCCTTTTCAAGTTTGCCCCCAGCAGTTTAAAAGATTAGATGGTGTTAAATTGCTTTTTATTTCAGTGTATTAGTGATTTGTTTCTTTTCTGCCTGATATTTTCTTCTTTATTTCTGCGACAGGGAGTTACTGGAAGTGATGGCCACCCCGGACCCAAAGGAAATATAGTAAGTGAAGACTGAACCAATTAGGTTGCTAAATCAGGTAACAAAAAAAAGACAAAGAGAAGAAAAGAGGAACAAGACAACAATCAAAGAAGGTTTAATTGTATTGCTTTAAACACTCTGGACGTGTTCAATTCCCAAAAGTAAAAAAAAAAGAGATGAGTCCCTTCCAGCTCTTTCCCACAAATACATAAACAAATTCACATTATTCGTATCAGAGAATACACCCATGGCTAGTTGTACAATTTCCACTCAATTCCTGCCAGCGCCCGGCAGTAATGAGAGAATATCTTACCAGAGCGGTTTGTTTTCTCTTTTGGGAATCTTCCAACAAGGTAGAGATGGAAGATCAACAACTTGCCCAGAGTCTTGGACTGAGGTAGCGTAATTGATTGCTGGTTATCCTAGAGGAGATGGTCTTTTGTTGTTTGTAGTCCAGCAGTTTGCAGCATGAGAAAATTAGGTCTGAGAATGTGCCCTGCATTGCATTTGCCATCTACCTTGAATGGGACTAATCTACAAATTATTGTAGATTTAGGTGTATAATCCAATAATGCATATATATATATCTAGAGGGAGATATTTCATTTTACATAAAGTATTTTATCCATCATTTTCCCTGTTTTTTTTTTTTTCTTTTTTAGATGTTCTCATTAATTTATGGTGTAATATGATCTCTAAAGTAATATTTGTTATTTTTTCCAGGGACCTCAGGGAGAACCAGGCCCTCCTGGACAGCAAGGCAACCCTGGTGCTCAGGTAAGCTATTTACAGGTTTTCTTACATTAGATATCTGTCTCATCAATCGGAGAAAAGGTTCAAAGCATTTCTTTACTTTCTCCACAGGGACTCCCAGGGCCACAAGGACCAATCGGACCTCCAGGAGAGAAGGTAGCATAGAAAACCTGCTGAATATGTAATTCCTGCTGGGTAAAAAAAATTGCTGGCATGATAAAATGTTAATACATGCAGACCAACAATCTGTAAAATTATTGGAGTTTGTCTCATTCATTTGCATGAGCCAGATAGCTAAGCTACTATCATATTCAGGCCCAGATGCTTATTATACACTTATGCAAACACATCTCTAGCCTCAGCTTAGAAATACTGCCCTATATATAGCTTAGAAATATTAAAATCCTGATGCCTTTTAAAGAAATTACAGTCGTATAATATTTTCTGGCTGACATTGTAGATTATTAAACAGCTAGACTTAAAAAAATATTGGGATGGGTTTTATGTTCCCCCTTATTTTTAAACTTAAAGCCTTGAAAAGAATGAAGTAAAGACTAAAAACTCTACAATGTCTTTTAGCCCTTTAGCTCAAAAAATATTAAACAGCTCAGGCTTGGAGATCAAGTTACTTTTCTAATCCATATGGTCTATTATTAGCTATATTGAGCTGATACAAAAGAAAACTTTGCATATCGTGTAAAAAGGGACAATATCTTCTAAACTCCCACTTGTCTTGTATTATCAACATTTTTATTTGGAATTAGCATCATCAGCCTTTTTTTCAAGTCAAATAGACTGATTGTTTATTTTTTTATTCAAATTAACTTGTGAAAGGATAAAGCCAGTGGAAAATTTGCTTTTGGGGCTATGGTACATAGAAATCATGGTCTGTTATGGGCATTTGTTTAAAAATCTCAGTTTTTATAATTTGATATAATCACATTAGGAGACACAAAGCTTGAATTTTTAACTGTGAAAAAGCTTTGGATGGGAGGATTTAGAAGATGAATTGCACCAAATTAGCATTCTAGTTGCTACTTTTTGTCTTGCTAATTTAAGATGGTGAAATTTTAAGGCTAAAACTCCTAGCAGTAGGAATTGTTTAACATACTTTTACTTGTGTTTAAACCTGAGCTTTCAAGTTTTCGAAGGCAGCATACGGGTTTATGTCTGCTGCTTTATAAAGTGTCTTTTTAGTTTTTTGGGGGTTGGTCCATATTAATCCTTATCAAGTGGTTATTTTAATGCTTCAGTTGGCTGGGTTAGCCCTTTAGCTAGCTTTCCCTTCATCTGACTTTGCTTTACATTTAGAAGTTGCATGCCCAGATTAATACTTACATTGGTTGATAATCTAGATACAAACCCCTTTTTTCTTTTCTATCTTTCTTTTTTTGTCACTATTTTATTTTTCATTTTTTTCTCTGTTAAAGGGGTCTTCAAACTCCCAGTCATCCATGTTCTATTGCTGTTTTGACTTCTTGTGAAATCTTTTTAAAAAGTTGGTTGGATAAACCAGTTCTGCCCCTTAGTTCCACAAAAAATGAGCTTCGTTACGTATAATATTACACCTCCCATCAATGTTTATTACAAATCATATAATTGTTTTAATTGTACAACCTTAATGAAAAAAACATGTGTTCACAACTTACAAAAAAATCATATTTTGTGACTGTAAGCTCTTTTTAAAAATTAAGATACCACCTTGTCACCAATTTATATAGCTTTGCATTTTAGCTTTTAAAATCTGCCATTGTTTGCATGTGACGTTAAATATCTGCAAACCTTTACAAGCTTCATCATATTTAATAACCATTTGATGTTTTTCAAGGGTCCAACTGGAAAGCCTGGATTGCCAGGAATGCCTGGAGCTGATGGCCCTCCGGTGAGTTTAAATTCAAATCTTTAAAAACTGGGTGGTTGGCTGGTGGGTTTGATGGAAGGATGGATGGGTTATGAAATAAACATGTAATTTAATATCATTTAGCTGCATACACATTTTAACAATACAGTATAAAACACTTTGATGAATACTAGTATGAAGCATATGGATGATTGGCTCTGTAACAGGAGATCAACACACCCACGCACAGAGTTCTATATGCAAACACCCTCCTTTGCATCTCTGACAGCAGTGACACCTGTGCTAATGACAGATGTTCCTTGGAAATCACCAGGTGGCTCTTTCTATAGAGGAGAGGGGGGGGGCTTTGAGATCTAGTAACTCCAGGGAAAGAAAAAAAACAAACAAATTTAAAATGAAAAAAGGGAATAAGTATTGAAAGATGAGAAGGAGATAGAGAAGAGCTTGCATAATCTAATGCAACGCTCCACAGCCCATTAAAGGTTTATATTTCAGATTTTAAATAGCTTACAACCATGTATCCAGACCTTTTTTTTAATTCATTTGCTGCCTATAACTTCAATTGCCAAATTCTCGGCCTTAGTGCTTCCTCTCTGCCACTAATTTCTTTCGTCTTTTGTATCCATTTCTATCTCAATGCTAAAAACCCATCAGTGGGTTTGCAAAGCCCCTTTGTCCCACGACAATCCAATCAATTTTCCTCCAGATGTCTTTTTACTGGACATCCATGTGTGAGTTCTGTGTGATGTTGTTGCCATTTCGCCATTGTGTATTAGTTCACATGCATGCAGCCTATGTGTGTCTGTACTTCGAAGTCTCAAAGCGGCGTTGGTCTAGGCTTTTAGAGCCCAGTAATAGCTGTGAGTGCATCTGCAATACTGTGCATTAAGAATGGAAAACAAACTCCCAGAGGAGACTGAACCTTTGAAAGGCCAACTTTTCTAGTTTCCCAGTTAGATTTGCCCTTCAGCAGTTTTACAGCCTAATCCTTCAGTAATAGGGATGTTTTGGTGTTTATGGTGATATTTATACTGAAATACCATGCGATAATATTCTTCTCAATGATTTTCAGGGTCACCCTGGAAAAGAGGGTCCTACTGGAGAGAAAGGTCACATGGTGAGTTGGGTTCCTTTCTCTCTTCCTTATTCAAATTATTAGTTTGGGCGGTTTAGATGTATTTTCCTACATAAATAATGATTATTCTTCACTTGAGTGTTGAATTTCTGCTCTTTTAAAGAAATGTCTACAAGGAGATGATACACTTCATTATAAATAGCTCCTAAACCTTTTTTTGCTTTCTCTGACCTTTTTGATTACCTCATTGGACACTTCTGCTTACATCAGGGGCAACTTCCACACTGCAAAGTGTTGTTAGGCTAACTTGCTAAAACTGGCAAAGGTTTCTTACCACATTGGATGCCAATTGCATACCCACACGTTTTCAGTTATTCCTTTTTTTTACTTGTATTTCCACCTGTGTAACATACCATTTGGAAATCATTTACAGTTGTGCTTCAAGTTTGTATACCCTTCCATCAAAGACAGAACAAATTCAGCTGCTAGTAAAATAAGATGGAACTGGAAAAAGTAATAATAAATAGAAATATAAACATATGGAAATCATTACATTGATTATGAATATATGCGTATACATACATCTGTGTATTTTAATAAATAAAACAAGCCTAATGGAGTTCCTGAACTAAACTTTTGTTGAGTGACACTTTTTGAGGCAATCACTGAAATAAATTGTTTTCTGCACCTGTCGATAGGTATGTTGGTTCACTGTTCACGAGCAAGGTACTTTAATTTGTCTTCAACATTTTGCTTTTTAGGAATTAATTTTTTTAAACAAAAATAAAAAATATATATTTTGTTTTTCTTAGTTTATCATGCAGTAAATTTTAGTTTATTGTCACATTTTTTTTGTTTTGTGTTATTTGAATTATCATTTTCTTTAATGGGAGGGTGTAAACTTTGAAGCACAACTGTATATAACTATTGCATATATGTCTCCTTCATCTTCATCAAATATCTTTTTATACAACAAAAGGAGAAATTATAACTTACCAGCTCTGATCTAATATATCATCATTTTATATTACCTTTATACAACCTTTTCCCATTGAATGGGCCCCCAGCTGTCTTTTCAGAATTATTCGAGTGAAATATAGTATTATAACAACTCTTTTGGCAACGTTTGGTCCTCAAGTATTTGAGTTTCAATGTAGCCTCTCACCAACAAGTCCAGTCAGTCTATAAATTGGCCTTTTTCCAGTCATTTTTCACAGGACCTCTTACTGTTTGAGTGTTTTCAGTAGCATGATGCTAGTTCTGATCAAATCTCTCTGTCTTTAGGGCCCTGCCGGTCCTCAAGGCCCCATCGGTTATCCTGGGCCCAGAGGTGTTAAGGTAAGTTTGAGTATACATTTTTCTTTAAAAATTTTTTAAAAATTCCTTATTTAATGTCATAAAAGCAGGCAGTAGTAGTGCCAATTTTTGGGCTGCAGTGCATCTTTTTTAGATCCTTTAACATTTTTACAATCTGTTCTTCTCTTAAGAAAATAAAATTGTTAATCCAAGGATTTGTGATCTTCTTAAGGTTTTCTGTCACCTACATGATAGAACCACAGCAAAACAAATCTCATTAAATAGTACCTGATGATATGGTGATGCAAAGCTCCACTGGTTTTGCATCTATTCGAGATTTTTTCCCTTAGATGGCTGAAATTTAAGACGATGGACAAGGATTTGTTAAGCAACAAACTTTCTATCCTCTACAGGAACACATTTTAAAACAGTGCATGCAATTCTTTAGAAGCTTTTTGCAGCTTTATTCTAGAAAAAAAAATGTTTTCACATTGTGAAATACTGTCAGCTGAAAGACTGAATGCTCTGCTATTTTTCCATATTGTCTCATTTACTTCTTGATTGCCTGATTTTGCATCGCAGGGAGCTGATGGCGTCCGTGGCCTCAAGGGAACTAAGGGTGAAAAGGTAAGAGGCGCAGGCAGAAGAAGAGCTTAGGCTACATCATTCATTCAACTTAACTGTAAAATTAACAGAGAGATGATGGTGATTGTGATTATACTGATGATTAGGGTTGATGGCCTTTGCTTGCCAATGATAATCCCAGGACACGTAATTTTACTTCTACAGAGATGGAAAAAAGGGGCTATCAAGGGTTTCTATGGCAACATGGGCTTTTGTCTCATTGCTGCTCTATCAGACTTGACATCTTTGTGTTTATGTGCGGGTCCAATTTAAGGGGATGGAGGATTGTTAACTTCCAAAACATTTCAGTATTACTAGATGCTTGTCTGATGCACCTCTCACATTGTGTTTTTATGTTTCCTATCTTTAGGGGGAGGATGGCTTCCCAGGCTTCAAGGGAGACATGGGCATAAAAGGTGACAGGGTAAGGTTGAAGCATGACCCAGTGCACCTCACTGCCAAAACTGGATTCACACACCTTTAACTGTTTCTTGTTTTTGCCAATAAAAACACAAACGTTATTGCGTTTATTTATGTTTTATATGATAAAAATCTGTTGTACAGTACTGAATTATAAGGGAAAAAAAACATATTTTCAAACATTCTTACAAATACAAATCTGTATTGAGCTTCCTCTATTCTTGCACCCCTAAATAAAATAATCACAGACGTATCCAACAGGCAAATGCTAGTGTGGAAAAGCTGAGTTCTAGAACCCAGATAAGATAATCTGTAGACAGTTCAACTATAAAAGCCTCCTCAAACCTTTACTGGCTCTAAGCTTAGTTGAATGACAGTTGAATTTTACTTAGAGATGTACATTTTTCAGTGCAACTTCTTTGGGTGTAGTTAGATGTTATAACTGCTAAGAAGAGAAGAAGTAGAAAAGAACTGAAGAGAAAAGAGTAAAGTCTATTCCATTCAGGAAACGGATGCTGTTTTATGTCCTTGCGGTTCCTGAGAGATGAATTTTCCAAACAGGTAGATCTCCTGACACTCTGTTTCCTGAACAAGTGTCAATGTTGCTTTCCTTCTGTTCATGATTCAGCTCACTTCGTTTTTAACATGTGTGTGTTTAGTGCAATAGAAGTTTTACTGGGACTGTTAGTATACACAGTCAGAGCAGAAATCTCATGAGAACATTTCAGATGTCTCTGGTTAATTTGGCTTTAGTTTTAGGTGTTTACAAGTAAACCTTAAGCCTAGATAGAAAAATTGGTAATCTTGACAGAAACTAAGATTGCACATCACTCTCAAAACACAGTTCCTACCATAGAGCTATTATGCTTTATGACTCTCTGTCCAAACTTACTGAGTAATGTGTAAGAATGAAGCTGGTAGCGACATACCAATGGAGCATGGTCAAAGAATACTTCTGAAAGGTAACAGAAATCTGTAACTCAGAGCAGATTTAACTTTTTCAAACAGGTCTTAGCTTTACAATCTCGAACGTAAGCTGTACGAACTCTTGCTGCTACAGTAGCCTCCCGTTGCCAAAAGCCTTTCTGACTGGTGTGGAATCCCAAATAATGAGAAAACAGAGGTGGTGCTGCAGTTGTCAATTCCCTTTTCTGTCTAAGTCATAACCCCCCCCCCCCCCCCCCCCCCCCAAAAAAAAAAAAAAAAAAAAAAGAAACACCTTTGTTAGTGAAAGCAAGTTTGACATACTCAATCCAGAGCAGCTCCTTTGTCTGAAGTGCATTAGGGATTTACGCTGTCAGGTTGTAGAAAAATATGACTTCCACAGTGAGAAACATAACTCACTGCAGCCTGTACTTGAAACATTAAATCCCCTATCCCTGAACCGGGCTGTCTCTAGCTGAAAAACAAGGGAGAAATCAATGGCACTTTAAACACCACTTCAAGCCCACAAGAGACACGGGCCTTCCGCCATGTTTTCCTCTGGAGATGGCGCCGATCCAGATGAAGGCAAAGATAGTAGATGCCCACATGGGCTGGGCTGTAAATGACTCAGTTTGAAGCAGCCCCGTTAAAAGGGTGTGTGTGTTTGCATGAGTGCGACACAGCTCAATTTAAAGTGTTCTTTTTGATGAGCTTCCGAGCGTAAGTCAAGTACAGTTTGCTTGATGCCGTTTTATGTGTTCTTGAGTGTGGATGTCTGTGTGTGCACTGGCCTGCTTTGCAACTCTGCACGGACCTTAACTAGATAGCTTTTACACACCAATGGGCCTCTGCAGCAGCACCAGGCTGTCGGAGCAACTTTTTACTCTGTCATTTAGCGTGTGTGTCCTTTTAAAACAAGAACACACATACAGAGAGAAGCAGTAATAAGATTGCTAACCAGTTTTCAACAGGAACAATATCTAATGGGATTTCTTAAGCCACTTTTCACTTCAGTTAAAAGGGCAAACCTGAACTACTCTGAGAGAGAACTTGCCTAAAAGTGTAACGGCTGTCCATGCTTTCATGATATGCGTTTTCTAGTAAGAAGTTTTTTTTAATTTGCTTAAATGCTCAGTATTTGTTTGTAAAACACTAAGATATAACTAATTGAAATCTTAAACAAACCTTAAAAATCTACTGTAAAAATATATAACACTTATAAATAAGAAAGTATTGGCAGAGGATAAACTGCCACAAATGGACAAAAAGTATTCACACCCCAATAACTCCTTTTCACATCGCAAACCTTATTGTGTTTAATGAGAATGTATTAGATTGACCAACACAGAATTACACATTAAAATGATACATATATGAACCTTTTTTTTTTTTACAAGGGAAAATCTTAAAAGTGTGGCATGCATTTATAACTAGCCCTCTTTACCCTGATATAGCCAAATTAAGAGCAGTGTAACCTAAAATAATAAGCAAACCAAACAAACAAAAAACCTTAAAAAATATTAGCTCATGTGTACATGTATAGTATTTTATATGATTTTCTTATCTGTTGTTCTTCCCTTTACTTCCATTTGTTTATTATATTTTTTTTAGTTCTTGGATTTATGTAAGTGAACTGTGTCTTTTCTTGTCTGTGTATAGCACCTCATTACCAAAGTTCCTCATATTTTTAAAAACACCTCTTGGCAATAAAGTCAAGCACATTTCATTATATACCAGATTTCTCTGGCAAGACAATTCAAAGTACTGTATATAAGAAAAAAAAGTAAAGTATATTGCAGTAATTAAAATAAAATATTATATAAATAAGATTAAATGATTGGTTTAAATGATTGCAGTGAAAACCTAACTAGTTGTGTTCCGATAGTACAGTCAAAATTTATATTTTTAATCTCAATTTAAAGCATTTCTGATTCTGATAAACAGGAAGAAAGCTTCTGTTGAATGAAAGCAACATGTTCTGTTAAGTTTTCCATAAGGCTACACAAAACTGCTCAGTATTGCTTTGGTCTAATCACATGAAATACTTTTAAAACATATTAAAGTTTGTGTTTAAAGGCAAAATCTGAAGATCTCCAAAAGGCCTTTATAATCAAGAAATAAATCATAAAAAGGCTGAATCTCAGATACTGAGGTAGAATAGTTACAATAGAAAAACTAAGGAAGGATCAAAGTAAATATGTTTGATATTTAGCATGTTTTTGGATTATGGTTAAACTTGCCTAATCTATTTCAATAATTTAGTATGAATGCAGGTGAAAGTTTGTGCTGTCTATGTCTTAAATTCTTTTCATGTGAGAGACGTTCATTTATGTTCATCCAGGGAGAACTTGGACCAGCAGGACCCAGAGGAGAAGACGGCCCAGAGGGGCCAAAGGGTCGCTCAGGGCTCCCTGGAGATCCTGGTCCGCTCGGCCCCACTGGTGAGAAGGTGAGATGCTTTTCACAATTCATATTAATATGCTGTGAACCATACTTATTTCTCATTATCATAAAAAAGACAGTAAAAAGAAAAGTATTTAATTTCTCATCCCCAGTCTTGTTTGCTCTGGGATTAAGGCAGAGCAATTTGAAAGGAAAATAGTCTTTTTTCCAATTACGTGGATCTGCACAGGGATCAGTTTGGCACTGTTGTTGCTCTTCAACCAGCTGAGAGCATTAAAAGATTCAGAAACTGCATCAGTTAAACACTGAGCAGGATGGTGGCTTCTTATTGTAAATTTCAAACAACCAATGACAATTATGCCAGATGACTAAATTATTTTCTACAGAACTGCGTAGTTGATTCATTTCATTCAGATACTCACTGGAGTCACATCAGTGATACATGTTAAGGATGCGTGTGTTTCATTGTAATCCTTCTGAAATGACATTCCATAGTAAATACTGTGATCAAACAGAAACATTAGATTTTTATTGGAATTTAACTGAATAGGTAGTTATCATAATAATGCTCTGGGAACTACAGCCTATAGTGATTTTGTGAAGATTTTTCAGTCATTTCCATTGCTCAATAGCTTTTATTGCCCTTCACCCATGGCAGTCACAAAGTAGATTCAAAACAGAATAGTTCTACTAAGGAAAGTGGCTTCAGCAGCAAATCATATTTTTATCTGAATGCTGCAGTTTATAGAGTCATGGTGGAAATAAATGTTGCAAAAGTTTGTGATTTCATCAGTCAGATGACGTCTCAGTTCAACTCTAGCTAACACTAGAAATTGTCAAACCATATTCTAGCTCTGAGGTTATATTGTCTATTGAGCCTCAAAGAACAATATTATGCAGAAGCAAACATATTAATGATCAATGTGACTGGTGTCAGTGTGTAACTGTTAGTTTTTATGAAAGTAGTAAATTTGTTGAGCTAATTCCTATTTTCCTATGTTGTGTCGTATGTCTTGATTATAAAGACCATACCAGATGGGACTTTTAAAATGTCAATGGTTTAAAGATGGGCAACACTTAATATCAGAACCCAGAAGCTTTACGTGCTATATATCATATTATATTGAATCAGCCTTTTTGGTTTACATTAGTACTGAATCCTACTCAGTCCCTGCCACACTGAGGCCTTTTAACAGTGACTTATATGTTGTTCCCACATATGGACAGCTATAACATCCTGCAGTATTTGGGGGGGTCTTTAATATATTCTCATGTGTTAACAAAGACTGCATAACCTCCATACAGATGGCTGTATGTGAATCCTTAACACAGCTAGCTAAGCAGTCCATGTGTATCAGACAGGAAACTAGTTGGTAATACTGCTCGTTTTTCATTGTGAGCATTTTGTGAAAGGTTAAAAAAAAGGTTTTTCGTAAAATATGCATATTATTTAGTTCCAAAGAAAATAAGAGTCTGCTCTTACAATACAATACAATTTTCCATACTTTACACATGAATACAGAAACAGAAATTGGCATAGTTAAGCAGGGCATCAGTGCTCATCATCATCGCCCTAAAAATAACATTTTGATCAGGATCAAGTTTTACTTTAAGACATAACCAGAAGTCTAGTTTATAGTTCAGATATGGATCTAAGGAGGGCTGTGAGTTTGCTCTTTTCACTGTTATTTTCTGATGACCTCTTCTCTTTATGTTGCATGTGGAGTTAAATTGTCAAATTGAAGCTTTGAATTTGACTGAGGTTATCCTTTTGGCAAATTAAAGAAATGTTTTTCTGTAATTCAAAAAAAAATATTTCTTTTCAACAGGGTAAACTTGGAGTTCCTGGATTACCAGGCTACCCAGGAAGACAAGGACCAAAGGCAAGTGCTCCACATATCACCAAGTGAATTTACCAAAATGATTAATAGTTCTGCTACATTTAGGTTTAAAGTAAAAATTCTATTAACATGTTTTTGAAGACTGGAAGAAGTAGTGTAGAGATTATGGCCTTCTACTGCTAAAGACTTGGAGCTCACCAGTAAAGATCAATTATTAAAATACTCCAGTCCAAAAGGGGCTGATAAAAGAAGCATTTCATAGCTGTAATGCCAAAGAAAGTTTGTTAATTGATTATTGAAGGGTATTGTTTTTAATGTGGGGCTTTGAAACAATATGTAACTTAAAAAAGGTGTTTTTTTACAAGACACTCAAGCCGTTCCCATGTTTTATTATCTTTTGATAGATGTCTGTCTTCGTTCTGTTCAGTGTTAAATAAAGATTACTCAAAATCCAAATCTGTACAGTGTATGAATAGTTTGGGCCTTAACTGTAGCTTTAGGAGCAATGGCTCCACTTTGCCTGTCTGCTTGTTTTCCTTAAAAAAGAATATAAAAATGGGCAACGAATACTTCCTGGGTGACTTTTTTTAAATTAGCTGGTTCAGCCTTTAAGCCCCTTTGTGACAAAGTCACAGTCTGAAAAGTGGATATGCTTGAAGCTTTGTGATCAGAGAGATCGGGATTTAAATATGCTATTTCTGTCAGCCCTCAGCAGTCTATGCGATAACAATAAAGCACCACCGCGTTCTGTCCCACTAGGTATAATGGGCTGGGAGTATTCCAGGGAGGGAAATAAATAAGGGAGAAGTGTTTATCTTTTCTCTCTCAGGTTACTAATTGCTCTCTTTCTGCCACACAGGGATCTCAGGGTTTCCAAGGCTTCCCCGGCGCCAATGGAGAGAAGGGCTCTCGGGTATGTCACATATAGCATTTCCTATTTACCTTTTTACATTTACAAAAAGTTGGACAGGAACCCAGATCTAGATTGATCAGTCCAGTGGAGGCTACAATTACTCTGAAACCGATTTGACCAAGCAGAGGAAGAAAGCACCTCTTACACAACTCATTTCAAACTAGCAAAAACATTGTTTATCACTCGGTGGAGCTTTTAGCAATGTTTCATTCGCTCTGTGTGTAAGGGACGGGCCATTAGCTTGCCTGAAAGAGTAATAGTTTGTCATCGCGACTGGAGCAGGGCGCATAAAGCTTCTCATCTTTACAAGACATTCAGGAAGTTTATGAGGTGGAGCTCCCGGATGAAAAGAAATAAGAATGCCTTTAAAAAAGATTCACTGGTCTTATTTGAAGGCTTAATACCACTCAGAATATGCACTTGTTTTCTCATTAAAGTTAAATGAACCCATTTTAATTTGTGCTATGCCATATAACTGTTAAATTATTAAATCAAAAAGTGCAATCTTTAGCATTAATGGTAGAAATGTTAGTGATTATAAGTATTAACAATGACATAAAAGTAGATAAGCCTCGATTTTAATATAGAAGTTGATCTCACATCACTGTAATGACCTAATTCTGTTGAGCTCTGTCTGCAGATGTTACCCTCCTCTGGCCTTTAGATGAATTCATTTAGAACATGCTTCCCATCCCCTTTAATGATGTGAGCTGCCATTCCTTTGATCACTGCATGTTCTTAACATCCACAGGGAACAGGAGGAAAGCCAGGCCCACGCGGACAGAGAGGACCAACGGTTAGTCTTACTCAGCACACTTCAGCTTATCTACAGATGGCAAACTTGGCACCTCAGTAAAAGTAGAGGGGCTCTCGATGTGGCAGTTCTTAAGGGAAAGCCAAGCTGAAATATTAATTGTATCTTAGCATTTCCAGGTCATCAGTATCTCTCACAGAGTCCTCTCTGTGATTCTAATCACGTCTTTGTTTTCATCAGGGGCCGAGAGGAGAGAGAGGGCCGAGAGGACCCACAGGGAAAGCTGGACCAAAGGTCTGTTAAATATTTCACTCCCATCTGATGTTTTTTATGTGCTTTCCTTATCTAACTTCTTTGCTTTGTTTTATTTTTTAGGGTAACTCAGGAAATGATGGCCCACCAGGACCTCCTGGGGAGAGGGTACGTTACGTCATTCCCTTATCTACAGTCCAGTTGTTTGAAAGGAATCTAAAGGATCTATAGAGATCAATGATGACTGAGTGGCAACTTTTTTTATAGGGTTTGCCAGGACCTCAGGGACCAACAGGTTTTCCAGGACCAAAAGGCCCTCCTGTAAGTGTGATTATCTTTCAAAACCTGTTTTGCTTTGATTGCTGCAAGTTTTACTTTTACTCTGGATGTAATAATTTTTGTGAATTTCTCAGGGACCACCAGGAAAAGATGGACTCCCTGGACATCCTGGACAGAGAGGAGAAACTGTAAGTAAACCAGTTTGATTGTTCAGCTCTTCTGTAGTCAACATGTTGTTTGGTGACAGACTAAGTTTTAGTTTCTTCCTCCATATGCAGGGATTTCAAGGCAAAACCGGCCCTCCTGGTCCCCCGGGTGTGGTTGGACCTCAGGTAAGGTCTTTATTCTTTTGTCTTTAAAACAGTTTTATTGTTTTGTTTCATTTTCCCCCAAAACTATGTATAAGTGTTCTATTTGCTGTCTCTTGTTAGAAATTACACCCTTGTTTGTATCCTATCAGGTACTTGCACAAGCACAAAAGAGGAATATGAAAGAAAAAGCTGAGAACACTTTCAGTTGGTCCAGCAACTATGATTTATTGTTGTGAGAGCTGTACTTTGGGTGCTATTTTTCCTTCTATATTGGCTTCAGGATCCTCATCCATTATGCACAACTGTTTAGGAGACTTCCAGTATTTCTGCTAATGCCAGCTTACAACATTCACGATAATATAGGAACACAGAGGCTTTAAGGAACAATAATCATCCTCCTACTTAGCAGTTACTTAGCTTGTCCATAAAAATTAAAGAACTGAAATTGTTTTGTTTTTGAAACTCCTTACCAAATGCATTGACTGAACAAAACATTATGACCAAATACACTATGTTGCCTATCTTTTTTTATCAGTCCAGCACTGTCTTATTTAGCAATTTTAGCTTTTATTCCTGCTTTTACGGCATCAAATGTGAAGATACAATGTGCCACAAGTCCTATGGTGAAGACATGCCACCTGTTTTTGACGTTTCGTTGGTGGTCATAATGTTATGCCTGATAGATGTAGCCCCAATATTTTAGTTGACATCTTTTACTGTTGTTTGATATCCCTTAAGCACTTTTAAAAATTGTCCACAGGGACCAACAGGTGAAACTGGGCCTAGGGGAGATCGGGGTCACCCAGGTCCTCCAGGCCCACCTGGTGAGCACGGTCTACCTGGAGCTGCAGGAAAAGAAGGAGCTAAGGTAAAACTTTGTGCTTTAGGTCACTGGTTACATTTCTCACATCTATACACTATTTGATTAAGCATTATTGATTCAAACTAATGTTGCTCTATTTTCACTTGTAGGGTGACCCTGGTCCCGCAGGCCCAACTGGTAAAGATGGTCCTCCTGGGCAAAGAGGTTTTCCTGGAGAGAGAGGTCTGCCAGGCCCTGTGGTAAGTTGTCCCTTTTTGCCTCTGTGTTCAAATATGCTTTTCAACAGAATCAATATTCTTCTCCAATTGTTATTTCATCATTGTCATCTGACCACAGGCTATTAGATAGCTGTAGCAATTTGTTGAAAGAAAAAAAAATTACACAAACATGAGTGTTCTGACTGGGCTTCCAAATAGGAATAGGCTGATCGTCTTATTTCATTTTTCCATTCCAATGTTATAATGCAGCTGAATATATTTTCTTATTTCAAACCTGATACATAGAAATCCTCTGTAGAAGCAATTCAGTTTCTAACATGAGACATTCTAAATTATGCAGCACACTTCCTCTTTCTGTAATGATGGAGCAGATTTGCTGCTGTATTGGTAAAGAACTGTTTTTCTCCATCTGCTCGGCTGCTGCTTTGGAGACTGCAGGAGGTTTTCTACCTCATGCTGTGCCTGTTTAAAGAAAGCGAGTTTATGAGACAGGATGCTTCCTCAACAGATGTGTTTCCTTTCTAAAGCCTTTGTTTAATTTTACTTTGCAGGGGGCTCATGGCCTGAAAGGGAATGAGGGTCCCCAAGGCCCACCGGGCCCTGCTGTGAGTACAATTCATTGCATTCATTTCCTAACCCTTCTTTAATCCATGCATTAGAATAGCCTTTTATGCAAATTTGCTTTACTTTTGATTTTTCCCTATAGGGGAAAAATCCTCTATTCACAATGGTAGCTTATAGGACTGATGTTAATTCTAATCTTTAATGTCGTTTTTTTTTATGCACTATTTTGATGATTAATATTGATGATTTGCTGCTGAAGGGTTCTCCTGGTGAGCGGGGTCCCGCTGGCCCAGCTGGACCTACAGGTCCACCTGGACGTTCTGGCCCACAAGGACCTCCAGGCCCTGCTGGAGAAAAAGGTGGACCGGTAAGAAGCCCTTTCAATCGATACAGTGTGAAAAGTATTGCTATGCCTCTTTGGCTGACTGTGTGATGTCACACTTTTATGAAACAATTTTAGGGAGAAAAAGGTCCTCAGGGACCAGCTGGAAGAGATGGTATTCAAGGACCTGTGGGTCTACCAGGACCTGGAGGACCCCCAGGACCCCCAGGAGAGGATGGAGATAAGGTAAGTTCCTTTACATGGCCTAATTCCCTGTCTATCTAATGGGAAAATTAAATGTGAAGTGCAGTTTTCACTAAAGTCTGTATTGTTTTTCACTGTTAATCAGATGTTTATAAACCCTATAATAAGCATGAATATTCATTTTGCACTGTTACCTGTTTGAGTAGTTTTCTTATGCAATAGATTCTACCATTTAAATGCTATTTTTAAAACTTGTTTTATATGCAAGTGTCAAGCACATTTTCTTCTACTGGTTTCAAAATTACATATACAAGCTTTTCAATCACTAAAAATGGGATTTAACAGGAATGAAGTGAAGATCATTCTGAGCGCTTATTGTTCTTCACCTTTATCCAATTCATTCCATCATATCACACCTATGTCAAAGTTTCAATCATCTAAGTGATGCCACCTTATCTTTATTTCTTTATCATTAATGTCAAATAATTCTTCCTTCTTAAAGTTTGACCCAAATTATCCTAAAGGCTCTGATTTGTCCTCATTGAACGCTGCTATTTTATTTGAGCTTAAAAGGAGTCACTCCTTTCTTGGTCGGCAGCCTCTTAGGCTCACTATGGACAGTGAGACTAGTTTGAGCCATAGTGGTTCCTGATTGATTTCCTGTCATCTTGAGTGGAACAATTTGTGCCAAGCGGTTGAAACTCAGACACAGTTGATTGTTTTAGGGGGGAAAAGATCCCAAACATACAACAATTTTAGCTTGCACAACGATTTTTTTTGTAATTCTTTAAAGTTGTGTATTATGTAATTATTTGTTTCACTCCAATACGAATATTCATGCATATTTAAAAAATGACACCATGTTCATTTCATTAGCATGCATGTATCTGCTTGCTCTAAAACACCAAAGCTGAGATATAAACCATATATCTCTTTATCTTATTCACTTTGACCTATGCATTCAAAGGGGAATTTGCTTTACAGCGTTTGCATTGATTTGCAGATCTTCAATAGTCTAGCCATTCTTTTTACTACCTTGTGCCACTCTGTACAAACAAAGAGGTGATATGAGCTGAATTTAGAAGCAGTGGCACAATGTGCTGCTGTCACACTTTAGTATTCACAGGTGAGAACATCTCCTTATCCTCTCTAAAAACATTTCCAGTAGATCAACTTAGAGAAAGTCAAAGGATAATCTCTTATCCTTTTTAAAAACAGCTCAGTTATAAACCGGCCCTAAAATGTTCTCTGCAGGGAAGATGGACACAGGCAATACTGGAGGTATTTGCTTTGTGGATTTAAGGGATATTACTACGAAAAGTTTACACAAATTCAGACACTCCCATGCTTAACCCTGTCTGGTGGGAATCAACCACTTTAAAGGCTTTCTCTGTAGACACAAATGCATTGTACTGCTAAACTGATTTAAGTTCTTTCGTTTTGCACTGATAGATATTAATGATATTGACCCAAAAACCCACATTGCAGAAAAGCTTTAATAGGGTGTGAAGTTAAAAATGGCTTTATTTTGTGTATTTTAGTTATCTTTCTAATGGATCCAATTATCTTGTTTACCTTTGGCTGATAGTTTGCAAGTGATTCATGATAAGACCCCCTTGAGATTTAAAATATGTTTTTTGGAACTGAGTAGCTGAAAAATTATATCTATGGAACATCATTCGTTTTAAACACATTTCACACCAGTTAGTGTATAAATATTTACCAAGATAACAAAGTGACACTTCGATTACTTACTTAAAGGTTATTTTAGGAACCAATGGAGGGCCTTTGTTGACGATAAGGGTTTAGATTAAATATGGCTGTATTTACAGGCAGTAACAGGTAGGTGAAAGTTTGAGCTTTGTTTGCAGTTGAGCATAAAATAAGGTCAACACAGCCTCGCATGGAAACATTTTTTTAAACATTAAATAAGTGTTGGAAATATAAATAAAGGAATGGTGGTGAAAATTTTAATCAGTGATTCAAATGTTTCTTCTTTCTGATATTTAAAATTTTTCAAGGAAACTAAAAGATGATGATTTGTTGGGATTGAATGCGTATATTGAGAACTGGACTGTATTTCAATTCTATTGTTATCGTTGTTGTTGTAATTATTATTTTTTCTGTTTTTTGTGGTTTTCAACAATGAAGATTTGGAATCCACAACACATGTTTTGATTCACGTTTACAGATGTACACAAAGCCTCAGAATTACTTAGTTACTGCATCAAAAAATAGTCAGAGTGGGGTTTAAAAGAGCTATTGTAACAAATCCAAACAAAGGAAACAATGAGGTTGATTTATTATCTGGTTATCCTTTTCTGAGGTTATTTCTTCTAATAATCATATCCAACTAAAAATCTTTAAAAACATCCTCTTGTGTTTAATTAATGATGTGAGGATTTCTGACAACATTGGTTGGGTATTTAGAAGAGAACCCAGGTTTAAAGGGTCTTTATATGTAACAGTGCAACTGTTTCACATCAGAGACCTGGATGTTATTACTATAGTAAAAGCACGTGCATTTGTTAGGGGTTTGTACTCATCATTACCCATGTTGCCAAGAAATTTGCTTATTGTTGTTTTTTCTGAATCATATTGGAAAAGAAAATGCTAGAAGTGGTAGAAATGCTTATTTGCTTTTGCTTATTACCATCCCTAAAAAAGTCACAACATATTGACACTGGAGCCATTACTTTAAATACTTTTATACTATTTGATTCTGTTATCAGTACTGAAAAGAAGCTTGTAATGTGTTGTGTTT
>JAUZNJ010084573.1:29986-50385 GCA_034780135.1 Jordanella pulchra
GCTCTCGCAAGCACTATGCTCTCCCATCTGTTGCAGCCACTTCTTTAAACTTCAGATGACTCTTAAGTACAAAAACGTATGGTTTTATCAGAAAGGTAAGAATTTATTGATACCAGTTGATAATGCATATAATAATAGACTTACAACACCAGATAACAAATGTAAGCAATTTTAAAATTCTAAAAAAGGAAACGATTTCATTTAGTAGACAACACTAAGCAGGCAGCTTGCATTAATTAAGACGAGTTGTTGTGGAGTTATTTTGAATGTTAACCTTGATTCTTTTCAGCTTTTTAGTTACTGCTAGCATCTTACCTCCTGGCCAAATTTATGTTTCCCCTTTGCAATTTTCCCAGCCACATTTTTATTTTTATGGCTGTTTAAACACTTTAGCACAACTGCAGAACCACCTTCACCCAGAAATGTCATGAGCTTCTATTCTATGATCAGGTGAAGATTTATTCTCCATTGTGGACGGTGTTTCAGAGAGCTAAAAAAGACAAATGAGGAATGGAAAAAATCCACAATTAAAAAGAAAGATGTATAATAAAACAAACAAATTGTTAGCTGTCCGCAGCTTGGATGCCTATATATACATATATATATATATATATATATATATGTATATATAGTCAGTTTAGTTAGTTTGCTGAACCTATTCAATTTAAGTTTGATCAGGTGTTACTTAGTGTGTATCCATTCATTAAAAATGTTTCTCTTTTTACAGGGAGAAATAGGAGAACCAGGACAGAAAGGAAGTAAAGGAGACAAAGGAGAACATGTAAGTTTGTTGCAAGTTCTGAGACATTATCGTAGTATGACATATGCCAATATAATAAAAAATAGCACAAGGTTTATATTGATGTGCTTCTTTCCAGGGTCCTCCAGGTCCTACAGGCCCTCAGGGCCCTGTTGGTGCACCAGGTCCTGCTGTAAGTATCCACATTGTGTGTATAGTTCTTGGTCTAACAACTCTGTATGAGGATTCACTTGATAACCTCTTGATTTTTGCAGGGTGCTGATGGAGAGCCAGGTCCCAGGGGTCAGCAGGGCATGTTTGGCCAAAAAGGAGATGAGGGCTCAAGAGGTTTCCCAGGACCACCAGGCCCAGTTGGGCTGCAGGTGTGTACCACAAAATGAGTAGAAGATTTTGATTTATCAATATTAGAACAGCAAAATCCAATCCTTTTTCAATTTCACAGGGCTTGCCTGGTCCCCCTGGTGAGAAAGGTGAAACTGGAGACGTTGGTCAAATGGTAAGACAGAGTTTACCAACACCGTGATGATATTTCAAACAGCTTCTAGAGCAAATGCATGTGTAGATTAAAATAATGTTTACTGTCTATTATAGGGCCCACCTGGTCCTCCTGGTCCCAGAGGTCCCTCAGGTCCCCCAGGAGCTGATGGTCCTCAGGGGCCCCCTGGTGGTGTTGGAAACCCTGGTGCTGTTGGTGAAAAGGTAAAACTTTTTTCTTATTAAAGTAAAACTTATTTCTTTTAAATGATAATGCACACATAAAAAAATGAAATGGATCCATAGCTTCTGTTTATTACCTCTAGTGCTTTGCTTTTCCATTTTGATCTAAATAGTAAAGCTTTGCAAGCTGTCCAACTGCTTGCTTGTTGGTAAAATTTGTAAATGGTGCTAAAAAAAACCCTCAGACTTGAAAACTTTGTTGCCCTTTATAAAAATATTGGTGTTTAAATTGTTGGTTAATTACTCTAAAAAACCCCTATATACAGTGTTATGAAATAATAATAAAAGCCAAATGCAGTTGATGTTACACAATTTTTAAATGTGGGAATTAAGAGAAATCAAACCAAGCTGCTTAGTAAAGACAGAGTTCATTGTTTTAGGGGAAAAATGAATAAATATACAAAGAATATTTTTAAGCTGATTTCACCAATGGTTATTGGCATGCCTAGTGTTGCCAACTTTAGCATCAAGCTCCTTATTTATTTTATAGGTTGGATTTATGACAGATAGATGCTGAAATCTGTAAATATAAATAAAGTGATGATTTGGATTCCAGTCAGTTCCTCCTATTGCTGTAGAAACTGTTGCTTTTTTGTACATCTATGAAGATTTTCTGTGTAGTACATTTTGAGATATATAAATCTCCATATATCCACTGCTTTTGAAATGAGCAGACAAATATGGAAAAGTAAAATCTACAACTTTACACATTCATCTGACTTTCATGTCCCTATTTGGTTTGTATCCCTAACTTAACAGCTTATGAAGCTACATAGGATTTTTAAATATTAATGCAGTCCTGGGAAGCTTATGCAAACACTTTGCCTTGGTGGCTTAGGTGAGGGCATCCTAGTTTCAAGCATCTGATTCTGAATTATGCTTGATTTCTTGCTTTCTCTGCTATATGTTTATTCTGTTTGCCTTTTGAAAGAGTTTATAGGTAAGTTTAATGTAAAAATAATTTAAGGGGTTGACAGATTGCATAACAGCCCTATGTGTTGCTCGCAAGGAATGTAGCAGCAATTAACCTGTAGCCTACACCTGAATTGTAAAGTGCTGTGCAAATCATTTTAACTGTGTTTTATCTGATTTACAGTGGCAGATGTATCACCCATAGAATGCTTAAATATATCCTTCGGATTTAGTTCTTTTTTACATTTCCTCTCCATGGCTTTAAACTATATGATTGTTATGATAAGTTTGAGATGAAGCAACTTTTATATCCCATTTAGGCAGTGGTGCACCAAGTGAGTTGGATCAAACCACCACAGATTTAAAGGAAGATGTCACTAAAATTAAGCAGATATTTCACTTCTTTTCAGTTTGGTAGAAATCCGTGTTAGGGGACAGTTAAAGACTTGATCTGACTGTAGGGATTGATTGAATCATGATGAAATTTTAACTTTAACAAGATCTTAGGTTGGCTCCCTTACTTTTGAAAATGAGCAGAACAGCTTTTCTTACTCATTTTACAGGCTTTTTCCTAGATCCATTTGGACAAACTTTCAGTGTAATTTCAGTTAAAAGTTGGGTTTAATGGCAAATTATGATGAAATCTGGATCTGTGTGGATGGATCCTGATCTCAGCTCAACACATGATCAAAGAATAGATATGTAATACCAATAAGGGATTTTATAAAGCTCATTTTTTAAAGATACTGTTTAACATTGTCTGTGGAGACATTGAAGTTAAAGCATTCCTATTTATCCGTGTAAAACAGGATGTGCCTTTTTACTATCACAGAGCAACAGAACTAAACCAAGCCCAATGGAGGAGAACACTAAAAATTAAGGCATATGAATACTTTATTAAAAGTCTCTCTGTGATACAGTTCCTATTTTCTACTGTTTTTATTTTAAGGTAGTTTGTTTTTGCAGCTGCTGGACTGCTGAGCATTCTGTAGTGATGATGTGATTTTGTTTTATCAGCTTCAGTCAATACAATCACCTTTTTGCTGCTTCATAATTCCCATCTGAATTACTTGTCCTCCTTCTGCCCAAACCCATACACTGCTTTTCTTTGCTAATCGCCTTTCAGCTGAAATGGCATTTTATTGGCTGTTGCAGTGAGTTGGCAAGCAGCAAAACTTGAGCTCCTGTAAACACATCCCTCATGTATCTGTGATGAGCAGCTGTCTTGGCATTTTTCCGTTGTCAGCATATTTATCCAGGAGCCACATTCGTGAACACAAGCAGGCTTGCGTAGTCCAAGATGTAGAATTGCATTCTTTAAAGCAAACAGTGTGTGTTGCTAAAACTTTAAGGTTCAGTCATGCTTTTTTGGAAAGCATCTCAACTGCTTAGTTTGGATTTCTTGACAATAACGAAAGAGGTTTTGAATGAAAACTCAACGCCTATTTTAGAATCCCTGTCGATGTCAAAAACAATGAACCGTCCATGCTTGAGGAAATCAGAATGTGCTGATGGCAACACATCACCGCACAGCCCCAATGATGCCTCTGCAGGACTTGTCTATCAATTTGCTTTTCTCCTTCCAAACATGACATGGGATAGTATTTTCTCTACAAGCATTTGCCACAGACTTTATCTTTTAAACCCCAGCTGGAAGGCCACTAGGGTTATATGACAGTGAATAACGACATTGTCGAGCATAAAGGTGAGTCAAGAGGGCAACTATTCAGTAGGGGGATAGGAAAAGACAAGATATATAGGCAGAGTCTAGGGAGAACTGTGAGGTCAGCATACTCTTTGCCCAAGCCACCCAATCTGCTTGCACTTGATGGATTGAAATCTCTTGTGTCACGTCTTTCTTTTCCCATTCAGGTGACAAGGGCAAAGGGACAGTCAGGGTTGCTGCAAATGATAGGATATGATAAACAGCATTGGATGCCTTTTGATTATCTATGCATTCGTCAATCTTTGCTAATACTCCTCGCAAATGTGTTCTTCTAGGGAGATGCCGGTGAGACAGGAGAGCCTGGGCTTCAGGGAGAAGTTGGTCCACCAGTGAGTAAACGAGCTGTATTCTACTTTATATGAGCCATGTGGGTTAAGCTAAAGTACAAAGAGATATTCTTTGTTTGTAATAGCTTAGAATTAACATTAGAGCTTCATAAAATAGTAGTCTTGTGCTTCTTTGCAGCCCCCTTGGTTGTTCACCTGCTTAATCTTTTTTATATTATCTTAGGGTCCAAGGGGAGAGCGTGGGGAGAAGGGAGAGGCTGGTCCTGCTGGTGCTGCAGGACCTCCTGGCCCTAAAGGTCCACCTGGAGATGATGGCCCTAAGGGCAGCCCTGTAGGTTCTAATCACATTTGTCTCTGTCTGTCTGTCTGTCTGTCTGTCTGTCTGTCTGTCTGTCTGTCTGTCTGTCTGTCTGTCTGTCTGTCTCTCTGTCTCTCTGTCTGTCTCTCTGTCTCTCTGTCTCTCTGTATGCCCAGAAAAGCTTTAGAAGACTAATGCTGGGTTTTTTTCTTTCCTCTTTTCAGGGTCCAAGTGGGTTCCCTGGAGACCCTGGCCCCCCTGGAGAGCCCGGTCCAGCTGTAAATATCCACATGACACATTGCAACTAAGCTCAGGTGTTTTGATTGTTTAAAGGATACATGTTTTTGACTGAGGTTCTGTTTTTTTTAAATTCAGGGTTTAGATGGTCCACCTGGTGATAAGGGAGACGATGGAGAGGCTGGTCAGCCTGTGAGTAGTTTTGCTTCTTGTAAGAGGTATTAAATCTTTGTTTTTAATTATTTTTGTTGTGTTGTTAATTGTTGTTTTTCCATTTTAAATTAGGGTTCTCCTGGACCCACTGGAGAGTCTGGTCCTTCTGGACCACCCGGAAAGAGAGTAAGTATCGCCTGGTATCTTTCCAGCTTGTATAAGAAAAATGGCCTTCAGATTCTAGACTGTAATGTTCCGCCTTTGTATTGTACTTTGATAATCTTTGTCAATTCATCATCTAAATAGGGACCTCCTGGAGCTCCAGGGCCTGAGGGAAGACAAGGCGAGAAAGGCGCCAAGGTAACTCACTAAATGTATTAATACCTAAAATAATTATTTTGTTTAATGAAGAAAATTCTGAAGTTGCTCAGAATAAAACCAATTAACTGTATCCTCAAAAGGGAGAGCCAGGCATTGAAGGTCCCCAAGGAAAAACAGGACCTGTAGGGCCTCAAGGATCACCGGGAAAGCCTGGTTCTGAAGGACTGAGGGGTATTCCTGGTGCAGTTGTAAGTAAACCTTCCGTTGTACTTAAATATTTACAAAAACAAATGTGCTGGCTAAATACAAAAGATTCACGTTTGAATGTATACATGAAACTTTATACATGAAACTCCTCAAAAACTTATATTTGTTTGAAAGGGGGAGCAAGGACTACCTGGTCCTTCAGGCCCAGATGGACCTCCTGGACCTATGGTAAGTAAAAGGAGCAGCAATGCTACTTGCTTTCAAATATGCTGAATGAACTGATCTAAGAGTTTTGTTTCTTCCACAGGGCCCCCCTGGTTTACCCGGTTTGAAAGGAGACAGTGGTGTTAAAGGAGAGAAGGTAAATACGTACAGTATTCATTAAAGTAACCTAAATAATTTAGAGAACAGGCATAACATTAAAACTAATGGCCTTCAATAACTGATGAGTTTCATTAGCCTTTGGTTGTCATTTTAACAACCTAGTGCTTAGTAGTAACTTTGCCTGCAAGCTAAATTCACAGGAGAACCCATCCTGTAGCACTCTATCTTAAGCCATTCAAGACAGCAAGTCTTTGAACTGATGTGTTATTGACAATGATTAATATGCTGGTTTCTGTCCCCAGGGCCACCCTGGTCTCATTGGTCTGATTGGACCTCCAGGTGAACAAGGAGAAAAGGGTGACAGAGGTCTGCCTGGCCCTCCAGGAACTCCTGGTCCCAAAGGAGATAATGTGAGCAATACAGCCCAGAATGGATCAACACTACTAGAACGATTAGCTCTCTCTCTAAAAGAGATTTTAATTAATGTAGCAGCCAGATTTTCATATCTGAAGCCTGGAATAAACATATTTTCCTCCTCTATTAGGGTATTGCTGGTCCTGCGGGTCCCCTTGGTCCTGTTGGACCTCCTGGCTTACCTGTAAGTCTTTCTTCTTTATAGTCTATTAACAGCTACTGTCGTGTCTTGGCTGGCATTGATTTCCTGATGTTCTTTGTGTCTTTAGGGTCCTCCAGGTCCCAAAGGAGCCAAAGGGTCATCTGTAAGGGATCAAAAATCTGTATTACACTGTAAACACTAACTAATATATATATACCCAGGGATGATCAATGTTTTTTTGTTTTTTTTTTAGGGCCAAACAGGTCCAAAAGGAGAAACTGGAACACCTGGTCCTCCTGGCCCTCCTGTGAGTAAATACAATAAGATCATCAGTGTTTGCCAGTGTTTACAGATACCTTCTTTGTGTCTCATCTGTGTTTTGCCTTTGTCCATCCATCTACAACAGGGCCCTCCTGGTGACGTCATCCACCCACTCCCCATTCATGCTCCCATTAAGGGGAGAACACGTAGGAACATTGATGCCAGCCAGATGATGGACGAATCCCCCATGGAAGCTAACTATAAAGACTACGATGATGGCATGGAGGAGATCTTTGGGTCACTCAACTCCCTGAAGCTGGAGATTGAGCAGATGAAGCATCCGCTTGGCACACAGAACAACCCCGCTAGAACCTGCAAGGACCTACAGCTTTGCCATCCTGATTTCCCTGATGGTTTGTCTCATCTTCTGTTTGTTTTTGACCTCTTCTGCTCCTGCCATTTTTATATCCTGCTCCAAGCATAAATGAAAGGGACATTGACTTGTGTTACTGATATTGAAATCCAAAAACTTTCCATATGTGGTGTTTTAATTTTCAGTTCCCTTAAGTGAGTCTTGCCCAAAAACAGTTTTTTAAGGCATTAAAATTGATTTTTAACTAGCGTGTTCTTTCCCAGCCCCCCTGCAGAACCTAATAAAAAGTTTAGAAGGCAAGTCTGTCATCTAAATTACGAGTAAAACATCTAAAACATGGTCACTGTTCTCCGAATTCCCTTAATATCCTCTGTAACAGGAAGGTAAATATAAACATGCTTTCCGTACATGCTAATCCTCTGGTACAAAAAGAAAAAAAATAGTAGATATTTTGATATTTTATTTTCAAAATATGACATTGA
Organism: Jordanella pulchra; assembly: GCA_034780135.1. Lineage (NCBI taxonomy): Eukaryota > Metazoa > Chordata > Actinopteri > Cyprinodontiformes > Cyprinodontidae > Jordanella > Jordanella pulchra. The sequence continues at coordinate 37,601 of JAUZNJ010084573.1, forward strand.
ATTATGAGGATGAACAGAATTTTAAAATTCATTGTATTTATTTAATGGAGTCTAAATGCTTAAAATAATAATAAAAAAAGTAACAAAATCCCTATTAGTGGCACCTCTAACGGTCCCTATAGTATGGATCATCTAATAATAAGCAACTAAAGAATTGTTGTAATAATGCTTTGGTTTTTATCATTTAAGTGTCTCCCGACTATGAGAAAATACGTTTTATTCATTATCCTGATTAGGATAAAAACATTGTTGTGGTAGGACTTGGGTTTAAATTGATCACTAGTAATTGTATTTGCTAATCCTTGCAAACTCCATAGACAAGAATGTGATTATAATCAGTACTTCTGCTATTCAAGCCAACATTTTCTACAGCTGGTTCCATGAGAACATCAATACATTTCTATATTTTTGAAATAATAAACAAATGGCAAATTTGGTACAATCATTACAAGCAATGATTCGCTTGAAGGATGATCCTTTTCTACCCTTAATACCAATAAAAGAAATTTGTTTGCCAATATGCTTACAAAGAGTTTTTTGTGGCATTTTGATAAGGAAGAGTCCAAAGAATGTGAGTTAAGCATTATTGGTAGCAAAATTCAGTATTTTGATACAGCATAAGAGTAACATCTGTTTCTCTGATATCATGAACACCTAAATACAATTATTGTGTCCTCTTTAGCACAGTAGTATGGAATTGCACTATTTGTGTCACTGGTATAAGGGCTACTTAACCTTGACTCCAGTTACACTGTCCATCTGTCTACGCAAGCCTCAATAAATGTTATTACTAGAGAAGAAGTGTGTTTGTTGCTTACCCAACAGAGTGGCAGATGCACTGGCAAAAGATAGCCTTAGATCTTTTGAATAATTTTGTGTAACGTTTACATTTTATGTTGTTGAATAAATACCATAACATATTCTGATTAGATTTCATTTATTTTCCATAGTACCTCTCCACAGTGTCGTGATATTTTAATTGATAATCAATTACTTCATGTTTCCCAGGGGTATAAACGCAGCTGATTTCTCTCTGTTGAAAATAAGAGAGACAAGTGATTATGCAATTTTAGTAAAGCATATGTACATTGATTTTTATAGGTCAGGAAATGGCAAGGCGGAATGACAAATGGAAGATTCTGGAATAGTTACTAATGATCACCGATGAGTATTCAGACTTGGTCTAACTTTTTCAAATCTGAATTTTTTTTTACGGATTATGCTATTCTTCTAATATCCAAAGCTTCATTTAACCCAAGAGATTATAAACAAGGCCCTTCTGGGCAGCTTTCTTCACCTTCACTTGTAATTAGAGATTTATTGTGTAAACATACAGATATACCTGATATTAAGATGTGATATTCAGAGATACCGTATACTTAATAAGCCTGAATATAAGGTAGCAGGTATCACATGCTTTACACCATTTGCTAAATGTCCTGCTTGTCCTCTAATCGTCTTCCACTTTTCTTTGTGTCTGCAGGTGAATACTGGATTGATCCCAACCAGGGCTGCTCGCGGGACTCCTTCAAGGTCTACTGCAACTTCACAGCGGGTGGAGAGAGTTGTATTTTCCCGGATAAAAAGTCTGAAGGGGTACGTCTGGCTGCGTGCACGCCAAAAACTGATACACAGGAGAAAATGCAACACGCACAGAGGTTAAGGAAAAAACATCTTTCAGTTTGCGATTAGAATTGAGAGCGAAATAATGTTTACAGAACTCACCAGATAAGGAAAAAAGGTTATTTTTTCCTTTTACGTCTGGGACTAACTGCTGTTCTTACTGTATAAATAACCTGAACACCTCGAGAATCCCAAGTGGTGTAGCTGTAAAATTAGCTGCTGTTCAACTGCCTGCTGTGATGTGACTAGAAGATGTGGGAAATGATTCATCAGTTCTATTTTACAAACACCCAACATCATTCCCTCCAACTTACCCAAAGTATTTGTATTTATCTGAGTGCTACTTTGACATGGAGCAGAGAGAACTCAGATGCATATGAAAGCAGTGGCAGGTGACAGACACAGCGAGAACACTTTCTGCTTCATTATGCATGAGTGTGTGTGGAAGAGAGAGGAGTGAAGTAGAGTGGAGGAACACTGCCTCTGACAACTTGAGGGTTGTGTAATAGCACAAGTGCTACAGCCATTTTAATGATCCCACTCATCAAGCCTCAGAGGGGTTGGGGAGGGTTTGCTTAAGCCCGGAATAATGAAGCAGACTTTTTATAGCCTCCCTGTTGATGGGCTGCTCTCTCGTTTATGTCTGAGTGAGAGAGAATAGCCCCCTACTAGCTTTGGCACCGATGCTAAAAAACCTCCCACATGTTAATAAAAGATCGCTAACTTATACTGTCCAGATGGTGTGTAAAAAAGCACAGCACAAGAGATGCTGTGAGCCAGGAAGTTGAAACTCTGCTCAGTCCCCTCTGAAAACCAGAGAAGGTTACCCTTCAAAGCAGCGGGGGTTTAATGTATGTCTTCTTCTCGCCATAATTTATCCTTCATTAACGCATTAGGCGACTGCTGACAGTTTCATATCAAACCTTGCTCGCTAATTATAGAGAAATTTATCATTGTCATGGCTTAGACGGTTAAGAGCTGTGGCCCGTTGGCCCTGTCAAAGATTTAAATGGTAGGGCAACATTACAGCCTGGCGGCAAACATGAGGCGCGGAGAAAAAAGCAGCGACGAGGTGCCTGGCTAAAGCATCAAATTCCTCAAACTCATCCATGTCAAGTTTAACAGGACGTATCCATGTATGTATCCATCCCCCCATTATTCTGATACCTGTAATTCTGTGTAAACTAAATGCCTCTTTAGTAAATAAAGCGGTATTTATTCTTAGTAAATCAAGCCTTTCTCTAAAGGCCGAATGAGTTTGATAGAGAACATTAGAGAGCAAACAGTATATTGAAGACATAGATACATACTAGTTCTTTCTTCTGAAATTGTATTATTTCAAAAATAGCATCGAGGCATGAAACAACATCCCAAAGTTTGAGCATCTTACAATGTCCACAGTCACCATCTGCTGTGGAGATGCTTATTTTAGCAGGGAAACTGAGGTATGATGGGAAGATGAATAGTCCTAAATGTGGGCAATCATGAAAGATGACCTGTTGGAAGCTGAAAAAGACTGCGACTGGATTGGAGGTTTGTTCTCCAGCAGGACAATGAATCTAATCTCAAAGCAACAATGGAATAGTTTAGATCAAAGTATATTGTTGAGTTATATTGGCCCAGTAAGTCCTGACCTAGATAAAATTGAGAATCTTAGACTTGACTTGTTAGATTTATTTTTGCACAGAAGAATGGGTAAGATTTCAGATGTAAATGCAACAAAACATATGAATGAACTCAAGCCATTTCCATTATTTAAAAATGTTAAAGGAATGAACAGTGTCAGAGAGCCACCAGGCTGCACAACACAAATAAAAGCAGAAGGATTAAAAAAAATATTACATGCAGGCAATCGTTTATTATCACTGTGTACTTATGAATATTTTAGCAGCAATTAGCTATCAAGCGCAGTTTCTAATGTAGCAGTGGGCAGAGACCTTCTGCTGTAGTCCAGTACGGCTGCTTGATCTGAGTTTCAGATCTGTAGGAATTATCAGAGGAGAAGCAAAGGAGAAAGATGATGAGCTGAAGGGGGGCGGGTGAGAATTCTGTCAAATCAATTTCCTCTCTTTAACACAACCTTTCTTCCCCCCTCCTCTGCCTTTTTTTTGTTGATCCCTGCCCCCAGGCTAAACTCACATCCTGGGTAAAGGAGACTCCCGGTTCCTGGTTCAGTGAATACAAACGTGGTAAACTGGTAAGCCTGACTTTTAAGACCCTTTCCCTTCCCTGAACACTTCTTATATTTTACAGAGCAAAATGGCAAAATGGCCCAAAGACTCGCCAGGCACTTGGTATAGTCACTACAAGAGAGGTTCACTGGTAAGTGGCTCTGCCTGCGGTTCCACAGTCCCCGCTTTGGCCTGGACTCTGCATGGTTCTGGTTCTTGGTCTGCACTGTGAAGTATGTATCAAGCCTGGCACTTTGCTTGTGGATCCATAATTCATTAAGATGCATGAATCAGCATAAGCTATATTCCCCTTCAGTCCAGAAATAAAGCAAGAAATGGAGGAGAGGTTTGTGGAAAGAATGATAACTTGATGTAAATTTGAGTTTCATCAATTACCAGCTCTGTTATCCAATCCATTATACCTCTACTCCATGAAAAGAGCTATTCTTAAGTGACTCAGTGCCTTGACACTATGACAATTACACTCAATGTCCACCCTTCGGGTTCCTTTCTAAAAAAGGTTGAGTATCTATAGGCTACCCAAAATATTTATATCCATCTTTGCTGCTGCTATCAGCTGATCCTACATTCCTACTCTGGTAGTATAGCTACAATGCAGTCATGGCACTAAATCACTACCCACAAGCTTCTGGTTCCTCAGTCTGTTGACTTGTGATGATCAAGAGGTAATGTTTCTCCTGAGTTGTATACATGGTGTATGGGGCAGAGAGTGAATGGGGATCAGTCAAGCTGCTCCTGAACCAGATGAACCAGAGTGCTGATATTCAGAAAGCTGAATTTAAGAGCAAGGTCTTCTACACGATTGGCCTTAAGCTGACTTTCAAATAGATCAATGTGATAATCATCACCTGGTTGCTATGCTCTGTCTAAAAAAAGAAAACCAAAAAATTTGCATAACCAGATTCCATCCATCCATCTATTCACCATCTCTTCAGCAAATAAGGCCCTATGTATTGTGGATGCCTTTGTCTTAAAAAGTACTGGATTTTATTTATTTTTTGTATATCAGCACTGTGGTTCTCTTATATGCATGTGCATGCAAGTGTTGGCTCATGTGCAAAAAAAAGAAAACAAGTCGAGGAAGTCAAACGTAAGAAATGGACGGTTTGCCGCTCTAGCTGCATGCATAAATTCTGCATGCGCTCTGCACTCAGTAAGTCCTGTTTGTCTGCAAGGCGAAGTGGATCAAATGGATTCCTGATGGTTGGTATGCAGATTGTCATTTAAGGGCATTAAAATAAACTGGATCAACTGGGATTGGTTCCAGATGTATCTAATCAGCCTGGATAATGAAGCCCTATAATCATCTTAATTGGATGTAGCTCAGTTTTCTGCAATACAAGCATGAAAGTGGGGAGGGGGGTTCTGAGTTAATTACAAGGCAACAAGCATGTCATTAATACTACATTTTTTCATATTTTGAGGATTATGCATATATGGGTTTTAGATGCTACACATATACTCAGCTAGTATCTAAGCAAAGTGTCTAGGTCTGTTTTAGAGGTTCCCCTTTCAACTGTGAATCGTATTGTAGCTTCAGGTCATTAAGCTGGAAGGTAGACCTGCATTGGTTCTCCTTTTGTAAATATACGATACACATACAATATCCAAGATAAATGTAAATCAGTAAGGAATCAGGCTGGTGTAAAAAAACAAAGCACCTCTTTTATTAAAGCTCAAAGTGTGTCATTACTGTACAAAGTAAACACATTTTATTATTGAAGAACTGGTCAGAAAATTATAAGGTGAATTTATTAGACGATAGATCAGACTTCTGTCATTCAGGGCCATTTTAGTCTCTTAGCCTTGTGAGTTGAGGTGAACTAAAGGAAGCTGCTGGTCTCAGGTAATCCGTTTTTTACAGCTTGCATCTACACTTTTAAGAGGTAAGAATTAATGAGAAAATTGAAACAGTTTTTGCTAAAACATTGAAAACTAAAAGAAAGCAATACATTTTATTCAAGGTATAAAGCAGGTATAAACTGAACTAAGACCTTAGGATTTAGCCTACCTTTGCAAATACATTTGATTCTGAAGACAGTAGTAAGCAGACCGTATATCAGCTTTGGTGAATATTCTTCTGAACGACCTCAGTGTTAAGTAACAATTCAAAAGAGCCCAGATCCACAGGATCTCTGATCTGTTCAAACAACTCAAATCATTTCTCCATTGGCCCGTTATTTAAAATGATAATGACAATAATTATTTCAGCTGAACAATTTTGTGACTACGGTACTCTTATTAATTATCATCTGTATTACAAACTGAACTGAAGTAAAGCTAATGTGGTTCAAAGAAGATGAAACAATGTAAAAATGACCTTATTTCGTCATGATCTCCACAACTTTTATTGTTTTACACAAAATAATGTTCATTTAATATTTCTTATCAAAGGTGTTTGTATTTTTGTGTCAAGGTGTGACCAGAGATGAAAAGGGCAAAAAAAGCCAGTACTGGTACTGAAAAAGCAGTAATGGAAACCTTTGAAAACTGATGAGGTGGAGTTGAGTCAGAATAAGTGGAACCAGAGGAAAAAGAGCAATAGTTAAATATTCAATGCAGACCTTCCGTTATTTTTCTATAACAAGCATTCTAATTTTTTTTTATGTTTATAACAAGTATTGCCTAAGTTTTTTTAACTATCGCTATGCAGTTTAAATTTTCAATCATGAGTAAAAGACTTGTACAGTTTCAGTTAGACTTTTTATGTTTTGTATATAAAAAAAAACTAAATTGTTACTCAAAATATGTCAAAGTTTCAATGTTGAAGAGAGATTCACTGAAGCAAAAATTAATTCCAAGCAAAAGATTTTTTACTCATGCTGACCCCCAAATTTAATATGCCTGACTAGTAACAACTTAGTGATAACAAAATAAAAACAAAACTACTCTTTAGTTTGTAAACTTTGAATTTGATCACATTTAAGTGCTTTTGGGGATTTTCCTGCCCACCCAGTTCCAGTTCTTAACTGGTGCTAGAGCTGATTTTGCTGATATACAGTAATCTGATCAATTCTGGCACTGGCCTAACAGAGAAAAGAACTGCCTTTGTTTGGAGTTAGAGACAGGCTCACAGGGAACAGATACCAGTCAAAACATTATGGCCGTCATGTTTAAAACTCTAGACTTTAGCTGTGTTTGTTAGCAGCTAATTTAAACATAAAAACTGTTTTAGAATATATGTGAATCTTTATAACCCTAGCTAACGATGTCTTATCTTGTCTAATTAAACCAAAGTTTCAGTAGTTGAATCAGCCACTTAACTCTGTGTTTATATCTGAGTTTTTCCACTGATTCCATAAACACCATCTTTCAGTTTTCAACACTGTTGCTAATCTCTCCTTGTGATGTTAACAAATCTAATTCTAAGTTATTATTTTAGCTCCAATTTTCCAGCTGCTAGCTTGGATGACGGGTTGGCTGAGTACAATTGGAAAGTTTCATAAGAGCGCAACCCATTGCTTGGAAACGTTGTGAATAAACTAAAGTGGGGGTATTTATGCATCTGCTTGCACTTATATTGGGATAAATAACGTGTGGATAAAGTGTCTCCAGTCTTTCACAGAAATGACAGAGATTGGGGCTCAAAGAGTAACTAAATGAGATGCTTATAATTTTAGAATGGCTGTGCACTCAGGTAATCGAAAAGTAAAAATGTTCTTTTAAAGAAGTGAATCTCGCATCATCAACTGTATCTTCTTTGGTGGAAAAACCCTGGAATACGATCCATTTTCAGATCTTCATTCTTACTTTAGAGGTTTCTGGAACACAGCAAAAGCTGCAACCAGTAACTGTGCCTGTAACATAGTCTTTAAACTTAATTCATGCTTGAACATCTCAGGTTTCCACTACTTCTTTATTTAGAAATGATATTGTTGAAAGCATGTTTATTCCAAAGTACCATTTTATTTAGCCCAATTCACCTTATGGTCACAAAGAGAACAACAGGCTGAGATCCTTGGATCTAATGCAAAGCTTTTGTGGTTTGAAGAGACATAAAAAATGAGTGCAATCATCATGAGAGTTTGAAGCCGGTTTCTGTAAGGTGGAAAACATCCTCATCTCCCAGAGGGACTAGTTGTTAGCTTTACTGTTCAAATAAAATTAGTCTTTTTCCTGATTGATGCACCCCTTGTCTGTAAACTGAAGAGATCTACTCTTTCTTTTTTATTCTTTTTCCCAAACCTGATCTTATTCCAGGTTACTCAGGCAGCATATTTATAATAGGCAAGCAAAAGAAAAAAAAAAAGAGAGAGAAGCCTTTAAAACTTAAGAAAATCCAAAATGATCTTTCTGATCTTTTTCCATTGTTGTTGCCATTCAACCACCTAAAATTGGATCCAGGTTTGAAACTGTTTCTAAACTGTTGCAGAACAGAAGGACAAAATATAATGCTGATATTATTAGGGACTGCTTTGTGTTGAGTGTTTGACAGAGTAAGGAAGACTTACTCTGTTCAGTTAGCATCATTTCCTGGGAGACCCTCAGCTAAATAACACCAGCCTGATCCTTTAAACTCACAGAATTATATAAAGCCTGTATATGATTGGTTAGATTATTTACAGCTGGTATTGTTTCCTGGAAGTTTATTCAATCCAGAGTACTGTATGTTACCTCCACCCCAAAACAGAAAAACTATAAAAACAGCTTGGTTATTGAGATAAGGAAATGGAAAATTAGGTATCATGTTCGAAATTACATTAGACTAAGGTGTGGTGGCTTGTTGTCAAATTTTTGTGTTTCCTGAAAATTTGTTCTGCTCCCCTTATTTAGCTTCTTTTCTTCCCGTGTTGTTGTTAAAGTCAAATACTGTTTTTCATTTTTGCATTTTTACTTTCACCCCAGCTCTCTTACGTTGATGCTGAGGGAAACCCAATCGGCGTGGTTCAGATGACCTTCCTCCGGCTCCTAAGCGCCGCAGCCCGGCAGAACATGACATACAACTGCTACAACTCAGTGGCGTGGCACGACCAGCAGCAGGACAATCATGACAAGGCCATCCGCTTCTTGGGATCCAACGATGAGGAGATGTCATATGATAACAACCCCTATATCCGCGCTGTGGTGGATGGATGTGCGGTGAGTTAATGAATCCACTCTGATCTTCAGTTGGTAGCTTTTCAGATGAACACAGTCAGTGAACTGTGATTTTCTTGTCTTTTGAAGTTGCTCAGTCAGCTAGTCCTTGAAACAGTGTGTGATGTTTTGAGTCTTTCAACATTTGTTTTTACTCTGACATTAATACCACCCTCCCGCTATGCTGCTCTCCCCTTTTTACAGCTGAAAAAGGGCTACGAAAAGACTGTACTTGAGATCAACACACCAAAGGTGGAGCAAGTACCTTTTGTGGACATCATGTTTAACGATTTTGGTGGTTCTACACAGAAGTTTGGATTTGAAGTGGGGCCCGTGTGTTTCATCGGCTGAGACCTATCACCAAGCAAATGGAGGACAAAAAAAAATGTACTTTTGTTTTCTCAGAAAGAAGATAAACAATTAAAAAGTAATAGGACAATGCTATTTGTAAAAAACTGTTTCCATAAAACAACAACAGTCAAACATAATTATGTCAGGAATACAGCGAAAATCTAAAGGAATTGAGAAAATAACCTCGAAACCTCAGTGTGCCTTCTTTATCACATGCAAGTTTTGAAACTGGAGTCTGCCTCCTTCCTCCTACAAACACATGGCCTACCCCTATGTCATCACATTTGATTTTGAATCTTTGGTCTGAAAGAAACAACGAAGGCGACCCTGAGAGCTGCAGCCGTTCCAGACGGTGACAGCATTTGCCACGGACACAATCCGATTCGGCTTCGTTTTGTTATCATTCCCCCCCACCAGCCCTACTTTATCTCCCTGCCTTTTGCCACCTCGTTGTTCTTGGTTTTGTTTTTTTGTTTGTGCATAATTGTCTCCCCATTCTCTTTGGAATGGATCTTATATATTTATATACATATAAATATATATAAGTGATTTTTTTTCTTATGTTTGTAAGTACATTCTGTATATTTTTCCTGGTAATGTTTATTGCTTCTGGCTTCAAAACATGCATGTGAATGTACTAATCATGAGGTAGTCCAACAAGAAACAGCTTAAATCCTAGAAACGCATCCAAACCCAGGATATTTGAAATGTTATTTGAAAACAACAACAACAACAAAAAACTATTTGGAATCTGTCTTTGTGGAGCAAACTTTTATTTTCTTTTGTAATTTAAGAACAGATTGGAAATAAAAGATGAAAACATGCTCTGTGATATAAGTACAATACATTCCTCATTTTGTACCCTCTAAACCCCACTCTGGTGGAAGTGTAATTAAGTTAATAAACTGCTTCTGTACTTTTTTGCTGAAATATTCATCTTACTGTGCAGTGAAAGGTAATGAAAAAAAGAAAAATCAAAACCTAGGTGCTATTTTCTCTCCTCTGTGGTGCTATGTATTTTTCTGGTTTGTGTTGTTTGAATAAAAGAAAAAACTTGTGGCGACAATACTTGCAACCCTGGGCAGCCCCTTCCCCCGCTCACTCGATTTACGAGACGGATCTCTGCTGCATCCGGATCCCTCCGTTAAGGTTTCTGAATTCCATTTCTCTGTGTCACCACCTGCTCAATGAAATATACAGAAACAAAATGTGCCCAATAGTCAACCTGTGACAGATGCTGGAAAGACAAAAGGGAAAGATCTTGAAAAAAAAATCATTCTGGTTTTACGTCTGGATCACCAACTCAACGTTGGGCTGGTAGAGTGGAGAAAGTGGATCTGTTGTGATCGTTCAAAAGGGATACATTTCACCCTGTCCAAAGGAATTTCACGTAAATATTTAGCTTTAAGCAACTTGTCTGTTTGAGAAACAACTTGAAAAAGCCACCAAATTAGTCTTTCTAGAAAATGTTGCTCATCAGTGATGGTTTTTCCTCATGTCTTAATGCTTTTTGTTTAAACTATGCACTCTATGCTTATGACCACTAGTATCTACCACAGATTTTTTACAGCTCTTTATACATAAGTTTGTTTTGTTTTTTTTCTCCCTTTTTTACATCTATATGTGACTTGAACCCTTTCTGTTAGGACGACTCAGTATGCTTGTAGATCTTTGGCTCTATTCTTCACGGTGTGGCAGCACATCTACATATATCACTTTGCTCTCAATGAACCGGAGAAAAATCTAAAAAAAAAAAACTGCAACTTTTATTTTGTACATTTCCAGAACCAGCATTGATGCTGCCTTTGCTTTGTTTTACTTTGTAGATTTTCATTTGTAGTGTCTGGTTTTTGTTTTTACAGTTTTGTTTAAAGAAAAAAAAACAACCTGTGTTAAAGGGTGAAGAGGATAGAGTATCATATGGGTTTTTGTTTTGTCAATAAATTCAAGTTTACTGTGGCCATCCACTCCTGTATCTCTTTTGAAGCATTAAAACCTATCTGTATGCATGAAACTGTAAAGTTTTTTTCCTCGTGTTACAAGTTTGTTTGAGCCACGTGATCTCCACTCGGCGCTCCGTTTCATCAGGATACATCCATTTTCTGGTGCCACCGATGGGACAAAAAAGTTCATGTCCAAGTGTGTGAAGTGGAGAAAAGAAAAATGATGAACTTGTAACTCTTACCAAAGCCAATGTCCATATGTAGTATATTTATTGTAATATTTAAAATAAATGATAAATGATACCATAGTGAAAGTCTAAGAAGCCCACTCTTTACATGCACACAGGAAAGCACATTTTCTTTGACACAATAATCCTCTTTAATGGTGCTTTTCACAATAATCTCAAATGCAGTCATTCAAAAACTTGTGTTGCTTTGATTGTTATTTGATGGCTGTGTGTCACAGGGCGCCTGTTCAGTCAGTCGTAAAGGTTCTTACCGATGTTTTTTAATATGTGATAATACAATTCTAGCTCCACAGAATAATCGACGGGGGAAAGGACTCCAGCTACATCCTGTTATTCCTCCATCCTACTCCATTGGGTTTTTACGCTGTGATACAGTGGTTGTCCTTGCCTTAATAGAAAGCCCCTTCTCTAGGTCCCCCTAGAACTAACACTCCACCTGCATAGTCAGTTTTGAAAACTTTTACAAAAAGTTAATAAAAAAAGTTCCTACAGTGTTAACTATAACAACATTGATAACCAAAACAGCGTTATTCTTTTGTCCTATGTTCTTGATGATCTGTTTTTGACAGATCTAGACATTATATGAACAGACAAAAAAGAATAGAAACACAAACAGACTATATAGTATTATATTTAAAGCATTTTTTAGAAAATTAAAACCTTTTTTCAGGGATTACAGTTTTGCGAAATATAAATCTGAAGTAGTTTATCTCACAAAATTATAATTTGATTTAGAAAATAATAATCTGTTTCAAATATTGTGATTCAGTGTAGAAATATCTACTTGTGGTGCTTTTAGGCTAAATAACGTTTATCTTTACAGTGGGCGGAACATATGCATACCCCAAAGTCCTCAAAAAAAACACATATCCCCATTTAAATATATGTAAAAAGAAAGCTACATATTACATACATTTTAAAGATATTAGCTTTCTGTAGCTAACATGTACACGTACACACATTTGTACATTTAGAAATATTTGTGCTGTACCAGCTTAATGCTGTCCTGGGCAATGAGCCATACAATCCCTAATAAAACATTGCCTGCATAATATTGCACTTCTAACCCTTACACTTCTTTCAACAGTGCATGGCGTGTTCATGATAAGATGAAAAATATGGATGTGTGAATGTCTCACAAGTAGTTTTTTTTTTCGTAAGTGATTTGAATAATCAAACTGTGTCAAACATTGTCATGCATCACTGATTCCAATAATCTCCTTTCACCAGATCTGTGCATCACTTTAAGCATAAAATTAAGAGAAAATTTGCACAGAAGGCATGAGGTCTTTCTTTCTTTCTTTCTTTCTTTCTTTCTTTCTTTCTTTCTTTCTTTGTTTCTTGGTTTCTTT
>JAUZNJ010084574.1:0-23413 GCA_034780135.1 Jordanella pulchra
ATATATATATATATATATATATATATTCAAAATTTATTTTAAAAGTTTTTTTTTGTTGGAATTTAAAAATACAAAACATGTTCCTTGGTTGCAACAACAATGAAACAAAATTAGCTCTATAAGAGAGTCAATCTCCAACAGCTCAGACAGAAAGCTTAGGCTCTGCACAAGATTAAGGAGGGTTATTATTGGGTACTTTTTGCAATATTGAGAAACAGTTGCATCAGTTCTGTAGCTATGATGAACATTTGTGGCATATTTTGTGTCATAACTTCAGAGATCATAACCTTGGGTAAAAAAAAATGTTTTATTATATTGTCTTCACATACATTTGTACCAGTTTGCATACTGTAATGTTGTTTTTTGTTGTTTTTGTTTCTACTTCCAAAATACTGTTAGCACAGAGTTCTACTGTTATAATGGTGGTATAACAGTACTGTCTGATGTTTTGGTTTTGTTACATTGATTTTAACAAAGAGAAAAAAACAAATGCCAGAGTAAAATTAGGAGTTTTTAAGTACTTACTGTAGACTGTTAAACTGATTTTTAATCTTCCGTAAGTTTTTTAGGATCGCAAGTATACCAAGCTGGAATTGACTGGTTAATCAGCCAAGTTGTCAACTCTTTCAACTGCTTACCAGACATCCTCTTCTTATGTCTGATTTTAAAAACACTAACCTGAATGGTGTTGCTTAAGTAGTTTTTACACCGCAACTCTTTTTAAGACCACAAAAAATGAATAAATGAAGAAAATAAAACAGCATTCTGCCTAATTGTTAGTCAGTAAAAAATACAGCAGCAATGGTCAGCAACAGGTGGGGGAAGGGTTAGCACCATGTTACTAGATACAAATAAAGGAAACCCCAGGATCCATTCTGGCATCTTATTAAGTGAATATAAAACCTCAGAAGGGGTCAAATAGAACATTTTTCAGTGTTTGAAACTAGACAACTTTAAAACTAACCTGTTCATTTTATCATTAGGAACTAAATACAAAGCAATTATTTCCCCCAGCTGGTGTCTGTGTTTATAGTCATAGTTATAAGTAGTTGTTTCTTTATCAGATCTCCCCTGCAGATGTCTTCTAGTCATTCCAGTACAGCTCAACAGTCACTCTGTATGAATTATTCACACTCAACTGGCCCCTAGATCGTCATCCATTTTTAATGAACACGATTGCAGTCCACTGACTGCAGCTCTCTGCTGACTAATGCAGCTGTTGAACACAGTTTAAGTCACAAAATGATGATAAACATGTGCTGGATGATTGGTCGGGCTAGCTCATTAAAAATGCACAGAGATAACGACCTCTGTTTTAATTACCACTCAGTCACTGTACATGCTCCTCAGATTTCAAGAGACGCATATATTGTAAATGTTTTAGATCCACTGTATCTTTGAATATTTATCTTTTTTGTTTGTTTGTTTTTATCTTCCAGACTTACTTGGAGATCTTCAGATGAAAACCTTAAAAGAAACAGCAAAAGAGGAGGTGTGAAAGAACCCTGGAAGAGTGTGGACTGCTATGAGTTCTGCTGAGCAAGTGGATTCTAACAAATATGTAGGGAAATAATAAGGACTTTGAAAACAAAAGGTATTCTTTGTACCTATGCTGTCATCCTTATAAATGATTATATAGCTGCATACTAAAGGAGGCAAACAATAAAAAAGTAGTTTTAATTTGTAAACTTACTCTAACTTGAATCACAAATAAACACATTTTAGACCAAAAGGGGTGACTGGTTGACTACAGAAAGAGAGAGAGACGGGGACTGACAGAGGAGCAAGGGTTTGGAGGAGGAGGAGGAGGCGAAGGAGGAGGTCTCAAAGGTTTGGGAAAGATCATTCTCCATGGCTACAGACCCAGGAGAGTCCACAGGCACTGAGGACTCTTCTGAGAAAGCTGATGGAAAGAAGGAGGAGGACAATGAGCGGGAGGTCAGGACAGACAAACAGAGGGAGAGGACACCTAACTCTTCTTTGGGCCTCCCCTCCACCCAGGCTCAAATGGACACGCAGAAAGGAGGAGACGATAGAGGCGGAGGAAATAAAGAAGATGCCTTCCAGAAGCTTGAAGAGACCCCAGTGCTAGTCTCGATGCCTTCAGTCCCTGTCGATACTGGTCAAAAACGGCTGAAACGGGAAAAGCGCTTCTTTCGAAAGAGTGTAGAGATCTGTGAGGCAGATGATGAGGTAGTGATACCTCCCGACGCTCCCCACAGTGCGCCCCACCTGGAGCTTTGCTCCACAGATTCGGTTTTTGACAGTGTCCAACAACAAGGAGTTGCCTCGTCCTGTGTAGCCTTGGGGCATGACCCCTCCCAGGGCCACCAGCTTGGAAAAGACATTCCTTCATCTGCACCTACTCCAAATGTGAGAGAAAGGGACCGTGAGCAGGAAGAGGAGGCAGAAATGAAGGCAGTAGCCACTTCTCCTGGTGGAAGGTTTCTTAAGTTTGACATTGAACTGGGAAGAGGAGCTTTTAAGACGGTGTACAAAGGCCTGGACACAGAGACCTGGGTGGAAGTGGCTTGGTGTGAACTGCAGGTAAGGCAAAGTATTTTCATAGAAACACTGTACTTTCACTATACTGCATGTTCTCTCCATCGGCGCATGGTGTGTATGTATCTTTATAAGATACACATGGATTCTACTTCTAACCAGGTTACTTCTTAAAAGCAGGATTTTATTTAGTGAGTGTCGTAGTAAATGGGGCACACCAAAAGATTCAGAATTTTATTTGTGTGTAAGAAAACGCTTTTTTCAAAAATATAAACTACTGTTTGTTTGGCTCATTGTTTAAAATCTAAGTTCAGTAACATGATTAAACATTTGAAAGCCATCAATGATCTAATAGTAGCTGAATGAAACTCTTTGTCCTTTACAAACTTTGGAGTGGGAAGAAAATAATGAAATGCAGTGGACTTTTCTAGACTTTGTATTCTGTATCCAACAATATTTTGTTATCCATATAGTAGGCGCACGTCATTGGTATATTGTATGAATGAAACATTTGGTGGGAGATGGGCTTTTCTTACCCTCACAATAGAAAGCAGTGTTATGGTGATCTGTTTGACTTGACTGTTTGCTTTGTGAGCAACACCAGTCACGTGTTTGTTTGGGAGGTAATTCTAAAACAAGATCCTTGGCTAATCCTTAAGATCAGACTACGTCTTTGGACTAACAAGCAGCAGGCATGCCCCTGCGTAACCTTTACTGGTATTACTCCAACACCTAGTGAATAAGCTTCATGACAGGAGCAGGCCTTTACTCCTACAACATGTCTTGTTATACAGAAGTGCTCATCTTGGAAAAATAAGAATATTTATTTCACAAACTCAGCTTGCTCTGTAAAACACATTGTACGGATGAATTACACACAGGCTGATCTTATTTGTGTTGAAAATAAAGATTTTACACCAACAGCTTATGAGAAACGAGATTGGATATTGAGATCGAAAATTGCAAACAAAGATGCCTCAATGGACCACACATTATATTTTATTGAATATAACTATATACTTTTAATGACTCTGTTAGTTAATTGAAAAACAAGATATTTACTCATCTCAGCAAAATGCATTTGGATGTTAATATGTAAACAAAGTTTAGTGTGAAATGGCTTCTTGTAACAATTGTTTTCTAAAAGGATGCACAAAAGAATGAGCCATCCATCCATCCATCCATGTTCTATACTCGTCCTTACAGGGTTGTAGGGGGGGTTTGGCCTATCTCCAGAGGTGGGGTATACCCGTATAGGTCAAGAAATAACCAAAAGAATTTTGAACAGTCAAAGCATAACTCTAGATTTTAACTTACTGGGCAAAAAGCTCGAACAGAAGTTAAAAGTAGTGCTAGGGTATGGAACAGACACAAACTAGAAGAGATGGTGAAAATAAAACGGGGAGATGATGAGCCAAGTAGGGGATTACCATGGCATCCCTCCCACAGAGCAGTCCTGTAGCTACGGCTAAGTTCCCACATTCAGAGAGACACTGGATACATCAGCATCTGTGCACTTACACACATGCTGCACACAGTCACACACGCCTATAGATGGATCTAGTTTCCATTCACTGCAACCTTCTAGTCTCTCAGAACACATGATCTGTCCTATTTACTCTACCTGGAAAAAGGCTGTAAACAGCTTTAACGTGCAGGGGCATTAAAGTTGACAAATGCGGCTCTGAAGATGCACCATTAAAGATTTTGTGGCCGAGTTTAGTCCTTTTTTTTAAGATGACCTGATGAAACTAATGCTGCTGTATCTTTTAATCTAAACATTCCTATAGAATTTCAGAAGATACATGATGTACATTTGTTATAATGCCTTAAAAATATATGTAAAGGTCTAGATTAAAGACAGCTCAGACCATACATTTAGGTAAGCTGGTGAATGAGCTGTCCACAGGCAGCCTTAAAAAACAATCATCACTATTTCAGTCTTCCTGGAAAGGTTTTGCATCTGCAAGTTTCTATTTACTTGAAGTTTCAATCTAAAGTTTGCACAAGTATGTAAGTTTCTGGGAGAGAGCTATTAAAGTTCATCACAGATTTAGTGTCCCCCCCACCCCGTCTCCCCGTCACTTTTTGTCTGTTCGAGTGAGCATGCAGAGGGATCCATGGAGTTAATTACAGTGGGTGCCTGTCAGGCTGGAACAAAAACCCTGCACAGGCAGCATAACTCGGGCGGCAGAAACCAGACTGGTTCAACCCAGTCATCCCAGACTGGTCCAGCTAAGCTTAGTCCTACCACTCTCAAAGGACTGGTAAAACAATCAGGACGGAAGTTTAATGATTGCCAACTTAGATATTTGGCAATTCGTTATGTTGGCACTGCCTTACAAAAGTGCACAAATCCCTAGAGCTTTTTTTTAGATGAAGCGATATAGTATAAAAAGAGATCTCTAAATTTCGGCTTGCATTTGTATTAAGTCCAATGAATTGGTACTTTAGATAATCATATTTCATGACTGCTACAGTTAACAGCAGCAGCAGGTTTTGATGTGGGTGATATCAGAAAGTGCTCCTACGAGGCATATAAAAGGAAGTTGCACAAGCAGCAGATAAACCAATACAACTATGAGAAAAACACAAGG
This sequence comes from Jordanella pulchra, assembly GCA_034780135.1. Taxonomy (NCBI): domain Eukaryota; kingdom Metazoa; phylum Chordata; class Actinopteri; order Cyprinodontiformes; family Cyprinodontidae; genus Jordanella; species Jordanella pulchra. The sequence goes on from JAUZNJ010084574.1 coordinate 5,100, forward strand.
GGCAAAAATGGTTTATGACCTCTCTGTTGCTTCTATGGTTAAAATGTTAGCTGTTAGATGCTGCATCTACTTCAGTCACTCAGTTTCTCTGCACATTTCTCATTTCTCCTTCTCACTTCTCTAATTCCTTGAAAAATGGGATCATGATGGAAAGAGAGACTGGTTGGTTAACTATGAAGATAATAGTTTTGCTAACTCTGAATGTTCAACTGGATCAAACCAGTCCAAGCCCAGTTCATATTCTATAGTTACCTCAGATGCTACCTCACCTTCCAGAGATTAACCAATTATATTTAGAGGGGTTCCATTTATCTTATTTTTAATAGAATCAAAGTTATTTATAAATAATCCTATGAAATCATTATGGCTAAGAGCAAGGGGAATTGATGGTTCAATAGAGCTAATGCTCTGGGTGAGTTTGGCAACTGTATTTTTATTTTATAAAGGGTCAACATTATCTAGAGCAGTATGCAGAGCTAGTGACTCCATCAAGAAAATAATCAATTTGTGAAGAGGAAAAAATTAAATGGCTGCCCTCTGTAATATTTTTTTAGTGATATAGAAGAGATAAAAAGTGGAACAAATTGTTTACAATTTCTTCCTGTATATTCAGCATAAACTTCAAAATCACCAATTATAATAACCTTGTCAGAGTTTAACACTAAATCAGATACGAATTCAGAAAACTGATCTCAAAATTGAGAGCAAGGATGTCGTTGAGAATACAAGGTTACAAGCAGAATAGGTTTTGTTGCTTTATAATTTGGATGGTGGAAACTAAGGGTTAAATGTTAAAAAAAACTTTAACAATTAACTGGCTTTGGACTAATTAATAAATCTGATCAAAAGATTGTTATTACTCCTCCTCCTCATCCAGAATTTCTGGGTATATTAATATTCTAAAAGCTGCAGGGAGTTGCCTTATTTATGCTAACATAATTCTTTTGTGTAATGATCAGAAATGGAGAACCCAGATTTCAACCAGACAACAAGGAATTAAAAACAATTTATTAAAATGTGCGATGTACTTCTAGAAGGAGATGAGATCGTTCAGTGACTGGTCAGAATGGATAGGGGGCTTATCCAACATTGAATTCTTGTTCACTAACTTCTGTGGGGCTTAAGGTCAAGCTTGGTGGATTGAAGGAGAAGCCGGTTGGCATGTGACGTCACTAAGGAGACTTAACTCACAAGATGCCGTCCAGGTTAGTCTGAAGGTTGTTTCCCTTGGCAGTCTCTCGTAGATCCAAAAGAAGGCAGCAGTTCAGAACCGTGTTGGCAGAAACACACAGGATGATCAAAAGGAGCAGACCAATCCGAGCCGGGTGATCAGAGATCCAGACAAAATCCAGGATGAATCCGAGAGAGGAACCAGGACACAGAAACAGGTTAAAATCCAAAACACGCAGTAGAAGGTCCGACAGGGGTAAAGACAGCCTCAGATATCAGAAAGCAGAATCAGATCAGAATCAGGGAGGCAAACAGGAATCAGAAATGCTGGACAAAACTCACCAAAGGCTGGTAATAATCTGGCACTAGTGTCTGGTATGAACTAAGGTTGTATAGGCAGGTGAGCAGGTGGAACTGATGAGAGATGATTGGGAGTGGAGCAAAGTAGCCAATTGTAAGTGATGAGCAATCAGACCAGCACTAGTCCACAGATTCATGACATTTTGTTGCAGCCAGGTTTCTATAAGGCAGGCATTCCCAATCTCGGTCCTTGAGGGCCGGTGTCCTGCAGCTTTTAGAGGCTACCCTGGTTCAGCACAGCTGATTTCCATTGACAGGTGATAAACAGCCTTTTGCTGAACTGCAGTCATAAAAATAAGCTGATTGGGGATGCCTGATAAAAGGCAACATAGGTTAATTTGGTTGTCACAGATGAAGTCATTAGCTAACATATTTTTTGAAGAAGTAGATCTAATGTTAAATAAACCAAATTTAATTGTTGTAACTTTTTGTACAATGGTAGTCGTTTTGATTTTAATTACATTATCACGAGTTACACCTTTAGGATTCTTTTCAAATATTTGAGATAGGGTTTTTTTTATCCAATAAAACATCATTTCATTTAAATAAAAAATATCTATTGTTGACTGAAGTACCGTGCTACAGTGCTCTTGTTTTTAAATTGACATTTAAAAACAAAAATTACTAACAAATGAGACAGAAAGAACTAGAACAGAACTGTACCAATTAGGTTTGAGACCAAAAACCAACAATCCCTACCCACACTTTTTAAAAGTGTGTTATGCCACATAGTGTATAATATGAGAATCCTTTATGTCTTACTTGTCTTACTTTATGTCTTTTAATAAATGATGAAGAAACAACAATCCATCTATTAACTGTATTGGTATGATGATTAAATAACAGTTGGGTTTCACCAAATAAATGAAATGCATTATTGATGTCTAACTAAGAAGAATAAAGTTTAATCTAAACAGATTGTTGCTGAACTGAGCAGACCAGATTTACATTGATCCAATAGAACAAGCCAGACACTAGTTCTTCTGGGTCACTAACAGCTGGTAATTGTCCCTGGGGCAGTTTTCTTCCACTAAGGCCTTTTATTACTTGACCTGTAAACAGAGATACAATTGCTGGCCATTGCTTACAGCATGTACCACATACACCACTAACTGCACAGCCTTCTCTAGAATCAATGAATCAGTGGTACTTCCAAGGTCATAACAAATGTTGTAGGTAATCCACTAACATTATAGGAGCTTTGTCAGTCAGATTTTGAACTAGTAGTCCCTTATGCAGTATTAGATACACTCTTTCTAAATGTGCTATGTCTTTGGTTTGTAGATTTAAACTGGCGGAAACTGAGATACCTTCTCCTTAAAACGCAAGGTAACAAGTATCACGCTGTGTTTTTGACTCTGGCTTGGGCAGCAATTAAGGAGCTGATGGTTTGAAAACCATCAAGATTTGCACAAGTTTTTCCCTGCACGGTTTTGGACTGGGTTCTGAGCTGGCACTTTTAGAAGAATTAAGATTTTAGTTATATTCTTAACAGGTGAAAATTAGCTAATACTGATGAATGCAGATACCAGGAGGCCTGACAGAGTACTAGAGCACTGGCAGACAAAAGAAGACAGGTCTTATGAGTTCTCCACAAAGAAACAAAGAAACAGGAAGAGGATCCTAGAAATGCTAAACTTGAACATTAGAAGATAAATCTGATGTTTTGAGACAAGGGAACCTGGAGCCAAGGCTTTGAAAATTAAAGCAACCCAAAGAGTTCAGAGCCTGCTTACCTCTCATTTGAGTAAATGCTCTACTATTTGTCTCAGGGAGTCAAGCTCTTCCTCAATCACCGCTTGATGAGCTGCAACTGCTGCAGCCTGTGCCTATTGGTCACACCCTGGAAGTAAGGACAGAAAAAAAACCTGCACACAATTATTAAGATATGGCATACATGGCATACAATATTACAATCAATAAAAAAACAGTTGAAGTTTTTACATCTGGTTTGCAAAATGTTGCTTTTCATCCAGCTGCAGATCAGCCCCTAAAAAGAAACCAACCTCAGTAGTCAGATGGGTTGTTGTATACCCAAGCCTAATCCTAGTCCTCTTCTACCTAGATCTCAAAATCCTAGATGGTAAAGGACTGCTGGAGCTTTTAATCTGTACTTTATTGCAACACCTATACTACATGGTAACATATAGTTGTTACCATCCTTGAATTATAAAAATGTCCAAATACCTTCTGTTGACAGTTAGATAAGGGCTAATTGTCCATCTGGGACTTTTGCAAACAGGAGTCTCACCTAAAAGTAATCTCTCTGACATCTGGCACTGATGGGGTGTTTGCTAACATAGATTTTTTTAGGGCCCACATACTTTGGTATTCATGACTGAGCCTCTTAGCATTTACCAAAGGTGCCCTGTTAGCCATATCCTGTTCATTAACACCAAGGTTTTATGAGGCCTTTTCATAACCTACAGCTTGACCGGCTACTCTGCCAGATGTCTGATATATATACATATATATATATATATAGAGAGAGATAGATAGATGGATGGATGGATAGATGGATAGATAGATAGATAGATAGATAGATAGATAGATAGATGGATGGATGGATGGATGTATATTGCTTCACATAAGATACTTTAAACCAGTATCTTAACATATTTCTTTCTACTAAAAATTCCTTGCAATGCTATCCTCTGAAATGTATTTTAGACCAATGAAATGTAAAAAGAATGCTTTTAATGTATTTATGTCTTTCACTGGCCAAAGAAGGAATGAGATGTGTAAGGGCTGTTTAAAAGGGCAACCAAAGGAGTTAAGGGAGCTGTCATAGTTCTTCTTTTTGATAAGAAATAGTGCAACAGCAGCCTTCTAAAGAGACACAGCTGTGTTCTCACTACACCTGCCTAGAGGCCTTTCACCCAACTGTCTGATAGAGTTATTCTGTGGAGTTTACGGCTCAGAATTTGTAGTATTAGGTCTTGAAAATCGGTTATGTCAGATATATCCTTCCACATTATATACAGATCTAAATGACCATCTGCAAACTACTGTGTCAGCAGCAAGAAGCAGCTTTTTAGAGCATCTGATAAAGAGAAATGCTACACACAGACTCCTAGGAACATATATTTTCCTGGAGAACTGCAGATCTGGACAAAATTGTCTGTACCCCTTGTTTAATGAAAAAATAAACACAATGTTCACAGAAATAACTTGAATCTGACCATCGTAATACTAGATAAAAATTCTGTGAAAATAAACACGTAAAGTCAGACATTTCTATTCAACCATGCTTCAACAGATACAGACCCGGCCAGCAATGATGGTACATCAAAATAATGTGAGCCAAGTGACATGGCAAATCAAGATTTTTCAACTAATTAGTGTTGCAGGTGTCTACAATATTGCAACCAGTCAGTGGGCCTATATGTAGGGCTACAGATAGTCACTGGACTTTTTAGTGACATGGTGTGTACCACACTCAACATGAAACAGCTGTGGTTAAAAAGAGAGCCCTAAAAGGCTCCCATCAAAAGCAATAAAACGATGGGAGTGGAAAGAAATGACCACCAAACATGCTCATGTATGCAGCAGACATTTCTTACCAGGTAAATTATGGTAAATAAAAAATTGTCTTTAGCTGATACAGATTATGGTTTGCTTAAGTAAAATTACTCACCCAGTTGAACAAGTGCAGTTTTTTTCTGTCAAGATTTCTTCTGTTTACAATGACCCAAGCCTGCGAAATGGTTGTGTTCCGGTCTGGTAGAGCTTCAGATCAGCGATCTGGTTCCTTCTATAAAAGCACTTAAACCACATTTTAAGTTAACCACTTAAAATAAACATACTGGACACAGAATAAGTAAATAGCATAGAGTAAATAGCATTAGGCTACATATTCAGATAAAATCAGATTTTCTACAGCTGTTTCTTAATTTGCTAGTTCCTGCTGTGTAAGTGCTTTGGAGAAGCCTTCCTGCCTTGAACTAAGCTCCGCCCACAAAAATATGTCACAATTTTCACAAACTAAGAACAGTCTATTGACAAGCATATGTATTGTAAATTCTGTATGACTATCTTCAAGCAGTTTGATGTTTCTTTGACTGCAGTTGCTTATATTATTCAGAATTGTAAGATCCATGGGAGTGTAGCCAACCTCCCTGGATGTAATCGATTTGGCTTGGAGAATAACCTATGGACAGATGTAGACAAAATTTGAACTTATTGCCATGGCAGATCTGTTCTATGTTCACAGATGGAAAAAGTATATCTAGAAAAGAATACTGTCCCTACTGGGACATGGAGGAGGCTCTGTTATGTTTTGAGGATGCTTTGCTTCATTTGGCACAGGGTGTCTTGAATCCCTGCAGGTTACAAAGAAATCTAAAGACTATCAGGGGACTCTAGAGATAAATGTGCTGCCCAGTGTCAGAAAGCTTGCTCTCAGTCACAGGTCATCGACCTTAAACAGGATAATGTCCCAAAACACACAGCTAAAAACAGCCAAGAATGGCTAAAAGGAAAACGCTGGACTATTCTGAGGTGGCCTTCTATGAGCCCTGACCTAAATCATATCTTTGGAAGGAGCTGAAACATGCCGTCTGGAAAAAGCACCCTTCAAACCTGAGACAGCCGTGACTGTTTTTTCATGAAACATAATCATTAGATGGCAGTGATGGTCTCAGAAGGCTGTGTGACATCACATATTAAGGGTTACCATCATTTTTGTTTAAGCTTTTTTTCATCAGTTTATTTCTTTAAATCATTCTGTTAAAGCATAGTTGAAAAGCAATGACTGACTTTCATTTGTTCATTTTCATAGAATCTTTATTATTTTTGTCAAATTCAAGTTATTTCTGTGACCATTGTGGTTTTTGTTTTATCAAATGAGGGGTACCAGCGATTTTTTTTTTTTTTTTTTCCCCCCACATTTACGCTAGATTAAGATGTCATCTACTCTCCCCATACATTTAATAGCCAAAATATTCATTGTTGAAAACAGCCCAACCTGGGGCGTGCCGGTGGAACCTGGGTCACCAGCATCTAGAACTAAGGCCTCCATACATGGGTTGTGTGCGCTAACCACTGCGCCACCTGCACACCCCGTTTTCACATCTTTGAGTTGGTTTCTGAAGAACTGTTTTGTGTGAGATTTGTCTAGACACAACTGAACAGATTTTGAAACACTAAATGAACTCATTGTGACCTGTGCTTTCCCCGAGGCTGTCTGATGTGACACTCAACAAAGCAAAGTAGACGCTGAGGAGGCTGCAGACAGAGATTCACAACCAGGTTGCCTGTCTGACTCTGTGCCAGACAGTGAATCAGGGTGATCCTCCATATGAGGAGTGAGACAGAGGCTCAGACAGAAGCACGTCCTGTTTAAAATAACAAACATTTTGTCCTCAAACACCTGTTTGTTTGCAGTTGAGGTATACAAGTTTTAAACAGATGTTATACTTGGGGGAAAAAAAGAAACTTGTCAGCATTGATACTTAAGAAAACATCAGGTACTGATGTGTAGTGCCTTCCAAAAATTCATTATACTTTGGACTGATGTGAGGTGGAAGGAATGAGACTTTTTTTTTTCCTCTGTATCTCTTTTACTCCTCCAAATTTCGTATAGGTCTCTTCTTTGATTAATACTCTCCTTTCCATGTATTGCAAAGTTTGCTCTTATGCTAGTTATTCTTAATATTTACAACAGACCTAATCTTTCTGCTGTTCCCCTTCGTCTTCATGATGCTGTTTGTTCACTAAAGTTTTTGCTCAACCGAAGAATTTATACTTTAAATGAATTAAAAACAGATTAACTTTATTAACTAATAAAATGACTTCTGAAGGTAATAGATCTACTAAGAGGTGTCAGGTTGAACAGGGCTGGGAAGACTCATTGACTACTTTGTGATCATGTATGACAGGAAATCCCAATAAAATGCGTTGAAGCTTACGGCTTTAATGGCACATAATGTGAAAAATGTATAATAGCCATTTGCATGTGCATTTTATTATTTGTACCACAATATAACTAGTGTTAAGAAAGGTGTTTGTTATTGTTTGACATTATAGGACCACGTAGTGCCAACAGCATTTTTTCCGACACACTTCATTTGCCTGTTAAAGGGGAGGGTTCAAGGAATCGCCTTCCCAACTAGTATTACCACAAAAGGACAGTGAGCCAGAGAACAGGGAGAGAAGCAAACATCCAAACACTGCAAGAGCTGCAATGATGAGAAATAAAAGAATGTAGATTCAGCCATCAAAAGCTACATTACATGGTTGATATTTTTTTTCCATATATGGTTTGTTTTTTCTGCGATGTGGCACCAAAACACCTGCAGGGCACTGACTCTGACGGATTTTGTTTAAAGCAAAAAGCTCAGCATCAATGGGATTGATCAGTGGAAAACCAGTCTTATGATGAAAGCTATTTATGGCATGTTTGTACGTGACATGACAATAACTGCCATTGGACTTAATAATTTACAAATCAGTTGTATTGGTAGAGTTGTTTTTTTTTTAAAAATTGAGGTATATTTTTCAACACATGCATATAAAATTCCTCTGATATGTGTCCTACCATATTAGTGGTTCTAAACAGTAGTTATACAGGCAAAAAATCACAGGTATGTGTAGGTTGTTTGCTCACATATAATAGATAAATCTGCTATTTAATGGAAATAAAAAATAAGCACCACGTCAAAGGAGACATCAAAGAGCTCTTCCACTGTTAAATATGACATTGTCAATATAGGTTTTCTTGTATCAATGCAAGCATATAGTACAGATTTTTGACGAATGCATGTTTCGATTCCTGGAATTTTATTTGGTTTTCATCTTGGTGTTGCTCCTTAGTGTGAGTTGGTTTGGTTTTGTTTTTTTCTGTTTCACCACTACAGTCTTAATAGTATGTTTTATTCAGTTTTTATTTGTTTTGATTATATCGTATTGTAATTATTTCTGTCTTGGTTTGATCTTACACGCTAGTTAAACAAACCTTTTTCAAATGGGTTTATAAATCAAATGGATTTGTATGCTAAAAGCAAAAAGACGGGTTAAGAAAGGACTTAAGCTGAGATGGATTATATAACCATAAACATTATTCAAGAAGAATGTGCGCTATATGTAGTCTTTGTTCTTGTGCATAAGTGTAGTCAAGGGTTCCCTCTGTTTTCTAGAATGTTGCATGACTGTGTTTCTGATTCCTGCAGCATTGGTTCTTTGTGCCATATTGGCAATATGGTGCATCTGCAGTAAAATTTTGTTTAAAGTGAAAGCTTGGGTGTTGCCTAAGCTTTACTGCATTTTTATATCCCTAGCACCATCTAGTGGTATCATGCCTTGTTACATTATTACAAGTAACTCAGCTAGTCAAGCTCATCATGTTTTAAATTTTAAAGAAAATCATCTCAGCAGTCAGTTGTTTTTATACCACGGTCCTTTAAATATGCCGTCAGTGTGTATACTCAGACCGTTTATGTTTGCATATACTTTCTTTTTTTTTTGCAGGATCGTAAGCTTACTAAAGCAGAGCAGCAACGCTTCAAGGAGGAGGCAGAAATGTTGAAGGGACTTCAACACCCCAACATAGTCCGATTTTATGATTCCTGGGAGTCAGTGCTGCGAGGGAAGAAGTGCATTGTACTGGTTACTGAGCTCATGACATCTGGGACACTCAAAACGTTAGTACAAAATCACATCTCTATTTTTCAGTTTCAGATTTATTATTTAAAAACAGAGTTAATGTATCGAAATAAAAAAGCTTTTATATTCCCAAAGAAAATTACATTTCACCAGATTGTGGTCCAAGGCTGGACATGTACACAAAGCATAGGGCATTGACTATATTCATCTAAACACGCAAGCATCAAATACTTTAAAACATAAGGGAGGAACACAGCTTCTACACACAGAATGGCAGAACAGGTGAAGCCCAAAGGTGATCACAGTGAACGTCACCTATCTGTATCTGTTATGCCTTTTAAGAAAACCTAAGCACAAAGTTATCACTCACATAAAACATAATTGTTGTCTCATTGAAGACTTTCTATGGCAATAAAAACAGCTTTTAGAGGTCTTTTTTAATCATTGAAATTTTAATTACATTAATATTTTCTAACAATTAATGTAGGTTTAATGTATCTAATATAAATGGCTCAGTGTTGGGTAAGCGAACTAAGAATTATGTCAAAGATATAAATATTAAAAACCAGTTCATTTGTATTGTTTTATCCATTGTGCTCTGTGTCTTTGTTATTGACATCATATACTGTATATTTTGTGTTCACAGCTACCTGAAGCGCTTCAAGGTGATGAAACCCAAAGTCCTCAGAAGTTGGTGCAGGCAAATTCTGAAGGGCCTTCACTTCCTTCACACAAGGACTCCACCGATTGTCCACCGAGACCTCAAGTGTGACAACATTTTCATAACGGGCCCCACAGGCTCAGTTAAGATAGGTGACTTGGGACTTGCCACCCTTATGAGGACCTCATTCGCAAAAAGTGTCATAGGTGAGATGATTAGCAACATAATGACCACTTACAGGTGACGTGCTAAACACTATTTATCTTTTTCTAAGGATTATGTGAATATTATGTCCTCAAAGTTGATGTGTTAAAATATCTCCAAAACTGCAGCCCTCATTCTGTTTTTTTCATTCTGCCGTTATCAGTATCTATCAAAAGTGAAACGTAAAGATTAGTAGTGAATATGGCATGTCCAAATGGGTTATGCTTGTTTGTTACATATAGACAAACTACTGAGAGAAATGCATTAGCTATTATTTTCAAATGAAACATATATGTTGTTAAAGTTCACAGAAAGCAGGGAAGGTGGTATATATCAGGGCAAAATATGAAAATATTATCACATTAAAAGGTTAATTTTATTAATGACTTGTCTGAATGCAGTCTACGTTGGCCATGGTATTCCAAACATATCGACCTTTTAGGACAGTGTCTCTGGACGACTGCAACTGGAGACCAATGATTGATTGTATTTAGTGTTTATCTATGTTGCCTATTTTATATGTAAAGCTGCTTTCTTGCTTTAACCAGGAACCCCAGAGTTCATGGCTCCAGAGATGTATGAGGAGCACTATGATGAGTCTGTCGATGTTTATGCCTTTGGGATGTGTATGCTAGAGATGGCTACTTCCGAATATCCCTACTCTGAATGCCAAAATGCTGCTCAGATCTATCGCAAAGTCACAAGTGTGAGTGTCTGATCAATTCTAATAACAACAAAAATAAACTTATGAAAGTGTTACAACATGTTTAAAATATTTGAACACTAAAGACTGTCTTTAAAACACCTTGTTTAAAATATTTCATTTATTTGTCTATGTTTTTTTGCAGGGTATTAAACCAGCTAGCTTTGATAAAGTAAATGACCCAGAAATCAAGGAGATTATTGAGGGCTGCATTCGTCAGAACAAGTGCCAGAGGTAAAACCTTTTTTTTGTTCTTATATCTTAAATCCATCATGCAAATGTATTTGTCATAGTCTTATTTCTGTTTCATCCTTACAGACTCTCTATCAGAGACCTCCTGAATCATGCGTTCTTTGCAGAAGACACGGGAGTCAGAGTGGAACTAGCAGAAGAAGACACAGGCACACAGGACTGCCTGGCTCTCCGGATTTGGGTTGAAGACCCCAAAAAGCTGAAGGGGAAACACAAGGACAATGAAGCCATTGAGTTTATCTATGACCTGGAGAATGACAGTGCTGAAGAAGTTGCTTTAGAAATGGTAAGACAATGAACATATTACAAGGAATGATCCAATGAGTTAAATAAATTCAACCAAAACCTGATATTATAAAATTTGTGTAATTATCAAAAAAGGAAATAGTACTTAGCAAACTTACGGAAAACTAGTACCACCCTATGTATTTGGGTCTTTTTGTCTTCTTTCTCTTTTCACAGGTAAAGTCAGGCTTCTTTCATGAGAGTGATGCAAAAGTGGTGGGAAAATCCATCCGGGACCGAGTGAATCTAGTTAAAAAGTCAAGAGAGCGCCGGCAGCAGCAGCTTATTCATCAAGGTTTTGATGACAGAAGAGATTCTACCGTCACCTCTTACGTCTTCTCTTTTCCTTCATGCCCTTCCTCATTAATGGCTGGGGCAGCTGGACAAACAGGAGGTGGTGAAAGTGGAGCTGGTGGAATGGTTCAGGAATCAGAGGAGCTCCCTGAAGTTGACCAGCATGTCAGGCAGCAACATATGCTCGGTGTGACAACCCTCAGCTTGCCAGGTAGAGATGATCAAAAATTTGCTTCCTGCACTACATTGCTAAAACATTCATGTTCTTAAATTGTTTTTGTTTTTGTCATGTTGCTTCCAAAACTAAAACCACCACAAATAGCCCATAACTGAAGGGAAACTGATTAGCTTAACAAAATGTAAACAATTCAAGGAATACAAATCTGACACAAAGATACAAGGCACTGTATGTTTAGAAACATATAAATGAAAAATCTTTTTTAAATACTTGATAAAGCATATATCACATAACTGTTTCATTGCTTTTTTTAATTCAGAAACTGAAAGTGTTGGGTCTGCCAGCTGTGAATCCTATGCAAGTGGACAGAGCCAAGCACTCTCTCTACAAGGGGAAACCCACTCCTACTCCCAGATAACTCCCCAACCTTTGATATCTGTAGGTTCATGCTTAAGCTTATTAATAATAGAAATCTGTTTCATAGAAAATCTGTGTATTGATTATCAAGTGAAGAATTGGTGGTTACGCATCTTCTTGTGGTACAGAACTCTGGTGCATTGAGTGAAACTCCAAAACTTGGCCCTGGTGAGACTGGAAGTGTTCCAAATCTGCCTGTAGCTCAGAGTGTTAGCTTGTCCAGCGTCTGCATCCCCAATATCGAAGGGGGACCTGTTGGCCAGGCGTTTCTTCAACCCAGTGCCGTTGGTCCACAGATATCTCCGAGTGTAGCGCAACAACACTTTCAGGTGAAAAAGATTACAACTATACAAATACAATTAACTTTTACAATGGGACAGAGCCTTAAATTTGTATTGCTAATGGAGGTAAAGAAATGTTCAAATTCCCTTACTCAATTTCCTTGAGTAATTATTAAATAACAAACCTAATGGGCTCATAACTGAGATTGGCATCCCTTGTAGCAATAAACAGTGCTTCCCACAGGATTTTGTTAAGTAAAGATAATGAGATGCAAGAAAGTCAAGACATTTACAGCTTTGTGATTTAAAAATGGGTCTTTAAAATCGTGGTTTGCTTCCCCAATGTGTAATTATAACATACGATCTAAGCTCCTTATCCAGTATAAAAGGCTGTGGGAAACACTGTTCTTTAAAGTTAAATGTGTGTTTATTTTCCCTGTCATAGCTAATTCCTAACCCAATTTCTGTACTGCTTTCTCTCCTCTCCCTTTCCTACATTCAACTCAAACCCCTCTTGTTTAATTGTCACTGAGCAGTCACAAACATTTCCATCAGATGCTTTCCAAACCGTCACTGCTCCTGGGTCCATGGCTCCCTCACAGTCAAACATACATGCAGTTTCTCCGCAAGCTCCCATTAGCATTTTTCCTTCATCCATGTCAGTTAGCGACCCTGCTGGACTTGCAGGGACCATTGTGCCGCACACTCAGCAAACTCAGCTACCTGTCGCTCTCATGCAGCAGAGTGACATTACTCCCCACTCTGCTCCTCAGCCAACACAGCATGTTGTTAGTCCACAGCAGTTCATTATTCCACAGCAGGTAGACATGGTCCACCAGACTTCCACTCATCAGCAGCGACCACATCAGCTTGCATCAGTTGAACAGCAACAGGCTATTGCAACTCAGTTGTTGTCAGAAAAGCCTAATCATAGCCTTTCTGCAAATGTCCAATCTGAGCAGCAGATTACTGGAAAGCCCCCTGTCCAGTCAACTACTCAACAGCAAGTGATGATCACACAAACAAATGTGGAGTCACAAGCTTTGTTATTGCCACTGGCAGGGGAGCGAGCTCAGTCTTTTGACCTGCAGCCGGCAGGAGAAACTTGTGAGCAAACCTTCAGACAATCACAACAACTACAGCAACAGCTTCAGCAACAGCAATCACTTTTACAACAGCAACAGCAGTTACTTCAGCAGCAACACCTGCTACTCCTTGAAAGGCACCCAATGTATGCCCAGAAGCTTGATCAGCAGCAACAAATAGCTCTGCTTCAGCAACAAGAGCATCAGACACAACTCCAACATCAGACATCACTGCAACACAAGCAAATGGTCGATCAGCATCTTGCTCCTGTGTATTCAATATTTGAGCAGCAACATCAAAGTTTTCTCCATCAAGGACAACCTACACAGGCACAAATGCAACAACAGCCACAGATTCTCTCACAACAACAGCTGAAACATCAGTTATATCAGCAAACAGGACAACAGCAGGATGGAAGATTGCAAACAGGACTAGAAGCACAAGAACGATCTGGACAACAGCAGCAAAACACTATACTGCTGCAACAATCTCAGCAAACGCAACAGCAAAGCGCATTCAAACACATGGAACAACAACAAGCATTAATGCAACAGCATTTGCAAAAGCAGATCATCTTGAAGCAGTCCCAGCTGCAACAGGCAGCTCAGCTGCAGCAGCAAGAACTAAAACAAGTGCAACTTGAACAAAACTTAGAGCATCTACAGCAAGCTCTGTTGCATAAGCAGCTTGAAAAGCAGCTTCAGCAAGTCGCCTTAGACAGACAAAATGCAGAAGTCCTTCAGCAACAGGCTCAAATGAAACATCAAGAGCAGCAGCAACAACATGCTCCCACCACTCAGCATCTACAGCAAGTTGAAAAACAACAGCCTATGCCTCAAAGCAGCAACACCCCCCAAATGCAGCCACAACCTCCTAATGTGCAGGAGATGTGCAGTCCACAACCTTTAACTCTTCAGGCTGTTCAACAGTCAGCCAGACATGAAACTATGGAGCAGCAGCAGGAGGTACAGCTTATCCAACAACAGCAACAAGCTTGTGGTGCTCAGTCACAGCAACACACCTCTATACAATCTCAACTTTTAGTTGGTGTTCCTGGAAGCATTGAGGGACTCCAACCACAAACTGAAATTCAAGTCCCAGTGACCATCCAAGCTACACATATTCCTGCCCAGACAGCCTCTTCTTTTTTGGGTCAGCAAGGACAAAGTTCATTGCACACCCAGAATCAGAACCAAATTCCAACCCAGTTTTTAGTCCCGTCTTGGCCTCAAGCCCCTCCAGCTACAACTGTGGTCAGTATAGCTACCCCAACAGCCGTGACCCAGGGACAAATGCAATTACAGACCCATCAAATTCCTGTACAGGCTAGTTATCCAGGACCTATAACTCCTACACAGGCTGAGGTAACTGCTCAGTCATTAACCCAAAATCAGCCTCAGCACACAGCTACTCTACAGACCCCACCTGTACATGGCCAAGTCCCAAATATCAATATTCAGATAATGGGCCAACAAAACCAAGCCACTAATCAACCTTCAACTGCATTTGCTTCTCTCCCAAGTCTAATACAACATGAGACTTATGTTCAGCAAAACACTTCATTACAAAGTTCCAGACAGACCAATGTTCAACAAGAAACTCAAGGCCAATTGCATTGCCAGGGGCATCCCGACCAAGGCATAATGAGTCCACAGCACGTCTCACAACCTCTCCACCAAGCCATGCCGTCTTTGCAGCAAAATATGACTCATCTTTCACAACAACAGGTGCTTCAGCAACCAGTAGTGCAGTATCCGCAGATGATTCTGTCTCCAGGCTCAACTGAGATTGCTGTGACAACTAATGAGAGCCTTGCTCCATCAGTTGACCCTGTCAGTCATCTTGTATCTCCTCTCCCACTGCAAACTGGGCAAGCGGTTGTTCCAGGACAAACAGCTCTATATCCAGTTTCTGCAGCCCAACAGAAGCTCCAAGGAAGCTCTGTGGACTGTTTCGTCATTCAGTCATTGATGCCCCAGTCCACTGAGCAGTTACAAAATCCTCCCCAAGTTCATGATCCCCCAGGAAATTCTACCACACAGCTCCAGTTACCAGCACAGCTTATCCAAACCACAACCCAGCAACCAACTCCTCTAGAACAACCTTTGACAACACTTGACAAAAGTCAGTTTCCTCCTCAGTGCCCTCCTACTTCACATGAGATGATACAGCTCCCTGCACAGTCCGGCTCCAGTAATGTTTCTGTGCCTCAGTCAGCCAATAAAGCCCTCCCGCTTTATTGTCACTTAGAGGTAGAGGCTCCTCAGTCTCCACAGCACCATGCCAAACATCTGCTGCCGGCTCACACATACACACAAACCTCCATTAGGCCCCAGACACACTATCAAACACAGGCGCAGGTTCAAACACAAAGTCAGACTGAAGAATCTCCTTTGCCTCATGCTATGTGTCCTCCACAACAACCTCCCCTCAGTTCCTCATGCCTTTCTACCATACTACCCCCTGTACAACCTGTTCCTGCTACAGAGCTTCCCACATCTCTGCCAGTAGCTCAGGTATCTTTACCTGGGCAGGCCACCATTGTTCCCACCCCTCCTCAACCTGTCTCTGCACTACAATCGCTTGACTCTAATGCTCCTAAACTACCCCAAGCCTCGCTGCAAGACTGTGATATTTCCCTGCCGGCAATCACTCAGGTACATGAATTCAATACGAAACTAAACTGCTTTACTGACAGGCTTTATCTAATGGTTAAGATTGCCTCTTGTTGAATCCAGTGTTTAAAAATATATAACTTTACCTCTTTGATACATACTGACACTCTGAAATAAAAATTCTTAAATCAAATTACATTTTAGATAACAATTATTTTTTAGCCTCCTTGAACTATAAGAGCTAAATGTCAGATATCTTAATAAACATATATACATATACATATAAGTTACATAATACAAGTTACTACTTTAATCAGATTATATTCTTATAGCTTATATTCATTGAAATAACGATAAGCTAATTCTACACTCATCATTATTGTGGAGATGCTCCATCATTATTTAGTTGCAGGGTGTTTGACATAAATCAACCCTTGATATTATTTCAGTGACTTTAGTGGCATCTACTTTTTCAAGTTATTTTATTTAGTCTGGCATCTTTGTGGAGCTTTCCCCAACTATTTTTTTTTTACCCGGATGTAGGCAGTAACTCATTGCCTAACACTTTAAAGCTTTCCACAGTTTTATAAAGAAATAATTTGCTATATAGCAGGCATACAGCCCCAGATCATGATCAGAACTTTTTCAGGTATTATTTATGGTGCTCCATTTTGTTGCATCTTCTTTCACTAAAAAGACTGATGCATTCTGTCACCAAAAAGCCATTTTGGAGGGCTCTGTTCTGTCATTTTTATTGCCTAAAGGAAAGAGTTTGTTTGTTGTTTTTTTTTGGAAAGGTTTTACTATTAGTACAGAGCTGGTGTGATTTATTTGCAGTTAGTGTTGTTGTCTCTGGCCTTTCCTTGCATAATGTGACTTTTTGCAACTGGAAGTTAGTAGTGCAAGTCATCTCTCTTTGCCCTTTAGTCCAAGTTTATTAATCTGCTATGTACTGGGGCATTTTTTGTCAAGACTTAAAATTTGAATTAGTACTGATTTAAATCAGAGCAAATTATATTCCCGTTTAAGTATCCCAACCGTTTGTTCCAGGAATATTTAGTAAATGCTCATTTGTTCTTTATTTATTGAACAAACACCAAAACGAGTTTAAGGATATATTATGATATAAGAAAAACTCATACACACATGTGATAAACTGGTTTACTTCCAACTCTTTCTTCTGTTCAGAATTATGTGCTTACACTTCAGAGGTTTCCATTATCTTTAGCAGGATTGAACTTAATGTCATATTACCTGTAATAACAATAGTATGTGAACTGTTGCCATTATGTCTATTGATATTTTTGTGTGTGGATATGTCCTTTCCTTATATCCATTTTTTGTCTATGAAAACTGCAGGATGCTTCATGCCTTGCAAGTGCAGAATGTCATTCTTCAACAGGGTATGTCTTCTTACAGGACATTTAATTTCTATGATGTGATCAACTTTTGCTTTTTATTTGTCTCGTCTTTTTGAGTTATCAGTGTATATTAACTTTGATTTTGATTTAAAAGTTTTGTGCAGTTATTCCAATGATATTTGATATTCATGCTCACTGCCCTCAATAGGTCTGTTTCAACAAATGGAGAAGACACTCTGCATCATTTGGCAAATGGAAAGACTGAGAAGTCAAAGTCTCAGAAAAAAAATTCCTCTCAAAAGCTTGAAAAAGGTTTGCATCAATTTCAACTCAGTATGCTCCAGGTGAGAAGACCAAAAAGTATTTTTTAATCTATTTTCTGTATTATGTTTTCGAAAACATATTTTGTCATGAATTGTCTTTTAAAACATTCACAGGTGTCCGGGAAGGGAGACAATCTGGTAGAATGCCAGTTAGAGACACATAGCAACAAGATGGTGACATTCAAATTTGATATTGAAGGAGATGCTCCTGAAGATATTGCAGATTACATGGTAAAACTTGTCGTGTTTTGGAAATGTCAATACTAATGCTTAAAAACCTTTATGCACTTTTATAACTGCTGTGTGGATGTCCCTTTTAGGTAGAAGAGGACTTTGTCTTAGATATGGAGAAAGAGAAATTTGTGGAGGAACTTGTATTAATTGTGAAAAAAGCCCAGGAAATCCTTCAGACCCAAACACAGGTTTGTTAATGCTGAAACTAACACCTTCTCCACTGCTGTGTGCCTCTATACTAAACTTTTTTTCTCTTTTAGACAAGATCAACCCACCAGCAAGTCAGCA